>VZRW01011122.1:571332-601667 GCA_013398125.1 Aegotheles bennettii
GAGACTGAGGGGTGACCTCATCCATGGTTACAAATATGTAAAGGGTGAGGGTCAGGAGGATGGAGCCAGGCTCTTCTCAGTGATGTCCAGTGATTGGACAAGGGGGAATGGGTGCAAGTTGGAACATAGGAGGTTCCAGGTGAACATGAGGAAGAACTTTTTCACTGTGAGAGTGACAAAGAACTGGTACAGCTGCCCAGAGAGGTTGCGGAGTCTCCTTCTCTGGAGACATTCAAAACCTGACTGGATGCATCCCTGTGTGACCTGCTCTAGGTTGTCCTGTTCTGGCAGGGGGGTTGGACTAGGTGATCTTTCGAGGTCCATTCACAGAATCACAGAGTTCTAGGGTTGGAAGGGACCTCGAAGGATCATCTAGTCCAAGCCCCCTGCCAGAGCAGGTTCACCTACAGTACACATTCCAACCCCTAACATTCTGTGATTCTTCTTTATTGCTTATGCCCAGTGGCTACCTCTAGGTTTCCTTGTCTTGCAAACTGTGTATCCAAATCTGGTGTCTCTTTTCTCAGTAACACACAAGATACCTGTTTTCTTCTTTCGCCCGAGATATTCCTGGCTTCAGTGTGGGCCTCTGCCTCACCCCATGAAATAATTGTACACTAGGTCTTTTATTGTTCTTGGGTCCTATTTCTCTTTCTTCCACACTGTCTGACTGCAGTTAGGCAATGCATTAAGAGTAAAGACAAATTCCACAGCTCTTGGTTCCTTGGGCTATTATTATAATGGGTCTTGGAAGCCAATTTAAATTAATTTCTTTGTACTTGCATTTCAGGTGTAAGTTATGCTTTGTGGAAGTGATGCTTACTCCTTTTTTTGTAAGTTAGCATATGACAAACATGAGGGACCAGCAAATACCCAATGAAAACATTAATCTACAGAGAACTAGCATCTGTCATCACTTTTATGCTGAGATGTTGTCCAGTTTTCAGAGTCCAGTTTTCTAACCATTTACTTGGTCAGATTTTGTACAGATTTTAATGATGATTGGAAATAGCATGTTCCTGAAGTTTCTCTGACCCTTTTGTCAAATTTTAAATCATAGCCCAAAGGAAAGAAACTTTAAAACTCTTAAGAACTTACAAGAAAACTTACATGTTCTATCTTGGCCCATTTTATCAATTATTTCTTTGGAAACAGATTGTGGCAGATGCCCAGAATAAAAGATTAGTCTGAAAAATAAAAGTTGAACAAAGCTTTAAAAGTAACAGAAGTAGACAGGGTTGGGATTTTTAAGATGTTTGCTGTTGAGAAGCAGTGGAAGCTTTTGCTATAGCTTGTCCTACCCACTCTTATAATGTGAAGAGTATTTTAAAGAGTAAGTAAACATACAATGGCAGATTCACTGTCTAGAAATATGATACCCATTTTTCCAGTTTCCTGTTCCCTGGAGAAGCTGCTAATTATTGTGTCATGGATCTTATGGCTGCTTAGTTGTCATGCTATCTTTACAGCATTTTATCCTTCGGCTAGTATTTTCTAAAAGGAGTTTTTAAAAATAAATTTTAAAAAGATGTTCAAACAAGTATATGCACAACTTAGATTATCAGAAAGCTATTCGAATAATGTTCTCTGGAAAACTGCTTGCTTTTGAATAAGTATTGCCTACTTGCCTTTTAAATTTCTCCCTTTTTAACAGTTGTGGCTTGTTCAAGAGGGCTTCTGAAGTTTCAAATTAAAAGAAAATACCCTCTGACTGAATGATATGTAAGAAATTAATACTTTGTGCAAAACTCTGTCAGTCCCGAGTGACTATGTCATGTTATTAAATCATATTTATGTAGTGCAGATGTAGTCCTAAGCTTTGCAGCACGTTACCTCATTATATTCTCCTATTAGAGTAAAATAAAACAAAGCCGAGCTGGCCGAACCGTGCATCTTTGACAAGAACGTAACCACAGGCAAGTTTTGTCGCCACCTATTGGGTTATCACAATTTTCAACAAGTAGAGATCTCCTTAGCTCTTATGTTAACGATGTATCAGAGAAGCTAGAAGGTGGCTACCTTTGGAGAGCCATCAGTAGTCTGTATACATTATGCACATTTGCATTAGAATTTAAACTGTTCATACACCAATAAAGGAAGCTGGCATTTTCCTATCGAAGCAAAGCAACTTTATTTAGCTTCACTGTGTTATTAAGAAATTTGACTGTACTTGATATTTTCATTTTATCCAGTCGCTGCAATTACTATATGTGTGAATATCTAGTCCCTAATTATGACTTCTCATTCCAGATTTTTCAATTCATACTGTGCAGTCTTAAGCTATGGGAATTTTTTTCCTTTCCTAGCAGGTTTCCTTTTTTTTCTAACAAGCTTTCCAAGTAGTTTTCTATGTTGAACATTAGGTTTAAAACACTTAAATTCTCTGTGCAACTTACATGATTTTGTGATAGAGGCTTTCTATTATCATTTTGTAAGTGTTTTTGAGAAGAAAGCTGAACATACCTTTATATCCCTACTATAGTCTTTGTGTGGGGAACTTAATCTCTGTTACACACTGAAGGGTCCAACAACTACTTTTTTCATGTGGCACCAAACAGCAGTATCTTCTTCCAAGTGTCTGAAATGCATGCTAAGCTTTCAACTTTGTTATTGAATGCTATTACTGTGTTGAGTACTGCTGTTAATGCCTTCTTGATTTATAAATTATTTCAGCATATTCTATACTGAAAGAGCTAAATGGTCATCTTCTTGAGAGGGTCTTTCTTTACTGAGTTACAGCATGATTTTACACATAGGCGTGTTTGACAGTTTGAGATAGGGATTGCAATTTGTAGTTCTGATGTCTGACTGGGTTCTCATCTGTTTCTGAAATAACACTTCCATGAGGAAGCAGAGAGACAGACAGCATAAATGGGAAATGCTATAAAAACGACAGTTTTCCTATTATCTCCTGGCCACCTGTGGTGATGCAAATGCTTTTTAAGGAAATGAAGACACTGTTTTCTTTCTGCTAAGTAGTAGCATATGGTGGGACTTTGCAGGTCAACTGGAAGAAGAGATAGTAATGTGAAAGCTTTACTTTATTTTAACTTATTTCCACTGTTTACACCAGTCTGAAAATAAGTAGTTAAACAGATTGCAGACAGACTCCTTTCTCAGAAGTCAGAGAGCCAAAATACCAGTGATCCGTTTCCAAAGAGCAGCTTTCTCAAGTATTTACTTCAGCTAGTAATACTTCTCAAGTATTTACTTATCTTCCAAACTGCAGCACAAAGCTGGCAACTGTGTAGCATTTCTTCAAACATACTGTCAATGCTCAAGAATAAAATGTGTAAGACTGAATGTAGTCTCATCTTACAAAATTTGTCGTGGCAGTATATTGGGACTCAGTAGGAAATAAGATTTTAAAAGTTAATGAGTGAAAATTGTGGAATAAACCAGAGAAAACAGATTGTTATCTGCTGTCTTAACCTTTGTTTGCCGTATAGGTTACCATGGTAGTTGAGTTTGGCTAAATCAAAGCCCTCATGTCTTTTTTCCTTTGCCATTGCCCAGTCACACTTTGTGACATTTTGTCTTTTGTTGTGAGCAACTCTGGATATTCCGGAGAGTAGCAAAATGGAAACAGTTGGATGATAACTGATTTAAAGTATTCCTGTTCCCCTTCTTCCTTTTCTTTTTTTTATTTATTTTTTAATTACATGTTTATTTTTTTAGTTGTTACACGTGGCCCTGCAGAATTCTAGCTTTTCCTTTTCCTTTTCCTTTTCCTTTTCCTTTTCCTTTTCCTTTTCCTTTTCCTTTTCCTTTTCCTTTTCCTTTTCCTTTTCCTTTTCCTTTTCCTTTTCCTTTCTCCTTTCTCCTTTCTCCTTTCTCCTTTCTCCTTTCTCCTTTCTCCTTTCTCCTTTCTCCTTTCCAGTTACTTATTGGGATGCTACTGAGGTACACTTTCAACTGAGGTATTTTATGTGTGGGGTGTTTCTAGGTTTTCACACTCCTTTTGCAGAGAACCGGTGTGCTTACCTGCTTGTTATGCTGAAGAACTGCTTTGAGAGGCATATACTGGATGTGAAGTTTATACCACCTGTTTAAAATTTTAAAAATTTTAGTGCATAGGGTGAAGGTGGTGGTGGAATTAAGGATACAGAAAGAGTTGAATTTGTGTATATTGCATGTCTGTGTTTTCAAGAGGCTAGATCTTGAGGTTCTTCAGTTTCGTAAAAGGCCAGCCACTGTTTCTGCTTCCAAAGAAAGCTTGTTGTAAGCTTACTGGTTCAGCCTATTCAGCTATGTTAAATGTAGAAGTTGTGGGGGAATAAGAAGACCGAGACAATAAATCTGGAACTGAATGTGAATAGATGTGAAAATCTGAAATTTAGGTTCCTGATCTCCTTTCCTCATGAGGGGCCCTAACTACAGGGTTATTGTGTATGCTGGCCTCTTATATCCCCAGGATATGATGTTGAATCCTGAGCAAAGTCTGATGGGATTAAGCAAGTTTGCTCTGTTTTGAGGAGGTTGAAGTCATTTCATGGGAAAGAAATGTTTCATGTTTTTTGACACTGGAAGTGTTTTTAGATGAAATCTTGAGTCACATCAGTTTTCTGAAAAGAAAATAAATCACTCAAGTAAAATGCTCATGCATCAAATTTAGTTCATGAGGAGAAGTGTTACTTCAGCCATATATTATAATACTGTGACTGACTTGCTGTTTTTCAGCCTTGGAAGGCATCTGTGCTCACTAGTACAGTCAAAGGTAGCACAAGCTGAGAGCCATGTTTAATCACTACTCTGGTTCTGTCAGTGGTCAGACAGAGCTTTGTTACTAAACCTCTCCTCAAAAAGCAAACCACTTTCCCTATTCTTGATAGTATTGATTTATCTATTTTAAAAGCTGCTTAAAATAAAGCAGTCTCCTGCTGATAAAAGCATTTTGAGATAATCCGGCTCTAATTTCTTGAACTAAAACTTTGCTTGTCCAATTGACTATTTATATGCAATGGGAACACACAATTGGCTTGCTTTCATTTTGGAGATTTTCTATTCATGAAGTTTAATATACTAAGTAGACAAAAAAAATAAATCCTTCTATGTACTTGAAACAGTCTAAATGACAAACAGTTACATACAAATGTGGAACAAACTCTTTGCAGCTCTCAGCCTGGAAAACAACTTGAGTCATCCCAAGTACCATAAAACCTAAATCCTCTATGCATTTCATCTTAAATGCTGTTACAGTTTATCCTCTCCCCACTCCTCCAGCTCTTCCCATTAGAAGGCTGTCCACATCCAGACTGATTTGATGAGTAGGATGCATCATGTAACTACACCTCTGTGTTTACTGCTGACTCGTTTATATCTGTCTGTGGACATCGAGTTTACTATCTGAAAATAACTGCCCTGCAAGTTAGGGCCTGATTCCATCACGGCTTAACACAGGAGCTGTCAGGGAAGTTAATACCAATCCACTCGTGTAAGAAAGCTGAGGTACTGCTAATGCACTACACTCGTCTACTGCTGTGCTGAGCTGAAGAGCGGAGGTTACTCCTGATAGTAGCATGCTTCTGTACTGCCCCAGCTTTCCCATCTCATCATGCATGGTCTGATTGGGTTTTGTTTTTTGTTGGGTTTTTTTTGTTGTTTTATTTATCTATTTATTTATATATTTTCTTTGAGAATTTGCAAAACACTTCTGTCAGATTTTTTTCCCCTCTTCAATCTCACACTGCTAATTCATGCTTCTGGAACCAGTTTAGATGGATGTGTATACATTTATTGCTATTTTAGCTCCATCTCTTGTACGTCAGCTCCATCTCTTGTACCTGTTTCAAACATTTCTCACAATCACTACTGTTGTCTTTCAAACTGGAGGCAGATAAACTGTTGATTCAAAACCAAAGTGACATTGAACAGGTCAGATTACCTGCGTATCACCAGTACCACAGCTGCCAAAAATATTAGTTCAAGGTTGCACATTATATTCCTACAGTGAGGGATATGCTAATCTTTAAATCAGTCTATGACCCAAGCAACAAACCTGTGTGAAATATGTGTGACCCTTTTTCTGAAAGCTCAGTGTTCACCCATATGCCTTCTGACGATGGCTGCAGGTCTAGCTCATGGCCCTAGTACTGGGTCCCCCAGCGCCTTTCTATATGTTGTTTGTCCTGTACCTTTACAGGGAACCCCAGGAGTCACACCATGTGCCTGAGGGTATTGTCCAAACACTTCCTGAACTCAGTCAGGCTTGGTGCTGTGACTACTTCCCTGGGGAGCCTGGTAGCATAAGTAGCTTACAGCATTGCCTTCTGTCTTTAAATGTTAGCAGGAAAGCATATTTTTAACTCAAGCATTAAAGGAACATAATTAGTATTGAACATATATACCTGAAATGTAATGCTGTGGTATCTGAGAATGAAATTTTGTTACAAAAAGCCATTCTTTGTGCCTGCTGAGAAGAGAGTGAGTTAAACTACAGACCTGAGCCTCTGTGACTCTATTTTAAACGCTAGCGTCTATAAGTGGTTAAATGTGTATTGATTACATACCATCAGATCCTGCAGGCAGTTTGCCCTGCCCGTGTGCGAATGCTCTGCAGTTTTAAGAACCAGTAGAAAGTGCTGTGTAAGGATGTGTGGAAACAAGAACTCTTCTTGACATCATGTTTGGTGCACTGGGCTTGAGCAGCTTTAAGTTTTCTACTTCCACCCAGCAATGAGTCTGAATAAATAAGACTGAGATCATTCACTTAAAGGAGATGTTTTGTTTTGTTTTTTTCCTGTAAGAGTGCTTTAAACACTAAACAGTGGAGTCTGAGCAAGGTGAAGTGGAAATTACAGATGTATTCAAAGCATAATCACGGTAAGAGTATTCACTGCCTGTACTTGCAATGATATCTAGTAAAAACTGCCTCTGAACTGAAAGGATTAAAGGAGAAAAAGTTGGATGTGGACATCCAGGTTTGTGGAAGCTTGTATTACAGTTACTAATGATAAAACCAAATCTGGATTTTTTTTTATTTGGATTATTTTGTTTCTTTTGCTTGAATAGTACTTCAGCATCACATAATTGGCTGCCTGTATCTTTCCTCAAAATGTTTTAATAATCATGCAAATTTATGGCATCAGATTTGGAAAAGGAGAAAGGAGATGTTAGTATATCAACTGACAAGCAGCTAAAGACAAAAGAGAAAAAGGATTAGGTTTTGGATAGTATCTTGAGTGAGTAGGAATTAGGATATTCAAATGATTCATCTCATTTGAAGGGCATGAAAGTAATCTGAATGTAGCTGTTGTTAAATATATTGTTTATGTATGTGTTGAAGGTGAATGCATTTTCATTGTTGTGCAAGTCCCTTCAAGGCACTTTAACAAGCATTTACATTTACCTCTGTAAATTTCTATTACATGATGAGTCTATTCCATCATCCTTTTCTATGCTGAATAGTGAATGAAAAGAATCACAAAACAAAAAACAACACAAAAAATACTGTCTTTTATACTCGCAAACAAATCTCCCTTGCTGGGTTGGAATTGGCTATGGAGTCATGCGATGTCTTAATTGGTATCTGTTCATAGTTTATATGCTGTAAATTCTATCAGCAAGAACATAGGTACTTCATATTTCATTACCCTCATAATATATCCCATCTGTACAATAATTCTGAGACATGCCATGCTTTTTTTTTTTAATACATCTTAATTCATATAGACTAATCACACTTCAAAAACTTGTTGTTAAAAGATTGTACTAGACCTTTCAAGCACTGGTTTGGTGAAAAATTGTGTCCAGGAGCAGTTTAACTGTTTGTCTTCCTCATTCATACTATGTCAATATTGTCTACAGTCTGTTAGTCTTCTGTTTTATTACCTTATAATCCTACATGTAATCCCATTGAAAATTGACTGTGTTTACCCAGCTAACCCTCTGTAGAGCTGGTTCTTCCCTGTGTTCTCCGGACTGTGTAAAGTAGCAGAGTGGGCTTTGCCTTGATGGCTTGAATCTTATTTTCCTCTGTGTTTTTGGGATTTTGACAGTGCAGAAAAAAGACAAATAGCAAAACCTATCACTTTTTATTTACACAGTACTGGAAATTAGGCAGAAACCAAAAAATTCGAGTCCTCTAAAAACCTGGAATTAAGAGAAAGAGAAAGTACTAAATTACTGAAAGAACTGCATCAGTCAAACCTGCTCAGATGTTCAAATGCAGCAGCACAGTGATGAGAAATGGATAGGCTTTTCAAGGAGCACAGAGTTCAGGGCTATGTAAAGAACCTGATGTGATTTTTGTATTAAGCTTTTTATCCACTTATTTTTACACTTAGTTAGGGTCTATGTACGTGGGGATGTGGCTGGATTTTGGCATGGTTTTCATTCTAGAAAGATCTTGATAAGCTTCCTTTGACCCTGACTGTTTGAGGCACCCCCTGTAAATCAAAACTTTTTAATTTATAACCAGCGTTTGTCTGATCTAAGTAACTTGCTCTCAATAGAATGTTATCACTCTTATCACAACTTCTTTTTAGGCAAGTAGAAGCTTAGTCACATGGAATAGCAATTACCCCTAAAAAAGTATTAGATCATTTTGCTCTTCCCCCTTAACGGCTCTTCAACATTTAGTATCTGTCTAAAATTTAAGAAAAAAAATAATCTAAAAATTAAATAAGAAGTATTACCAGTGTTTTATTCAGGCAGTAGCATGGATGAAGTGCAATGAACATAATCTTTGTAAGAAGATGTTACTGTGTGATATGACTGTATTTTTATCCTGTGACTTGACTTTTTTTCCCCAATTTTGTATCACAATATTTGCATATTTCCCGATCGCTTACTAGGATACTCATGCAGTTGCTGTGATTGATCTCTGTAGAGTTTACAGAATTATAAAGCTTTAATCGCAAGGTGTGCATGTTGTATAGTGGCAATCATGAGAATAACCACTTGAACTGTGTTCAGCTAAAATCTTTCTGTTGTCTTAAAGTGTAAGTTTGCCCTGGTTTCCATAAGACAGTCTGGATGTCTCCTACATTTAAAAAATGAATCAAACTCAAAGCTATTGAGTAACAAAGATATAATCTGATTTGAGCCCAAAGGATTCAGAAAACTTTTAGCTGTTGGTTTTGTTTTGTTTTTTAAATATTCTAAAAGCGAACCTACCTTTTTAGCTGCATTTCTATGAATATGGAAATGTAAATGGCAAAAATAGGATTGCAAAGAATAAATATCTCAATTTAATTTATGCTGAAATAATCCTGCTGCTTTTCCTTCCTTGTGCATTTGGTATGAAAAGATTTAGAGTGTGGACCAAAATGTTTTTCTCTAACCTATAAATTAGCCACATGTGAAGTACAGTCATGATGGACAGAACCAGTTACCTCTCTAAGGAAAAAAGTGGCCAAGAGTTCCTCATGCTCATAAGAAGTGCTGAATTGTGTTCTAGCACATCATTGTGCTGCAGCAAACGAAAAGATTAGATCTTCTATTTATAATAGAGGTAATTTCAAAATGGAAATATTAAATTCTTTTAATATAGATTTATGTTAAGTTTTTGTCAGGAGATGAAAAGTATTAAAAACAAGTCTGCCTTGCCGTAGGTTGGATATTGAGCTATTCATGTTGTAAACAAAGGCTTTGATATTTTGAGCTTCTCTTTCTATATCAACATCTCAACTTTTGTTTTTTTTCTTTCATAACCACAGCAAGACCAGCTTTATACTTGGGCTGCAGTTAGCCAACCCACACATTCATCAGATTACATTGAAGGAAGCTTTCCAAGGAAAATTCCATCCGTGTGGCCCCCACCCAAACCTCCAGATGAAGAACAAAGACATGAAGTTTCAGAAGAAGGTACAGTTCTTGGGCACAGACAAGATATATGTATGGCATGAGAGGAAACTGGTGTCTTTTAGAATCCAAGACATACAACTAGTATCTTCTAATAAATACCTGATTTTGAAGATCTTGGACTAACATCCAATGTTAGCTAGTATGAACCTAATAAAAAGTATCCAGCAAAAATACATGCTTTTTATTAACAACCAAGATGTGCACCTGGCATCTGCTAACTAATGGGTTTTGCCAGGTGTTGTGACCTTTCTTCTTTTCTAGTTTACATACCTTCAGAGCCATGAAATATGGGTACTTTTCTCTTCTTAAAAGTATTGAAAACTTCAGAAGCCCATTGGTGGTATACTGAAAGTTATTAGAGTGGTGTAAGGTATTCCTTTGTGGATTGAGCAGTCCCTTGATGACCGAGAGGTAGAAAAAGTGTATCTGAAAAATAGATTGAGATCTAGTTTACTAAGTCAGTTTATCTTAAAGTTTGTGAGGTTACTCTACCAGCCAAATTTCTGAAATCTTCCACATACTGATTAGAAGTTTGGTTTAATCTGAAAATTAAAACAAAATCCCTTGTAGCTGACAAAGAAATTTAGAAAATAATTTCAAACCTGTTTTCTGTTAGTATCATTGATGGGCAAATACCACAGGTTCTTGGAGGCTTAGCTTTGTATTGGTTAGTATTCAATGGCTCTCAGCACTTTTAGGCTGCATTCATCTCCATGGAAAGCCTCTGGGTATTCTCAAATTTTCCATTTCCTACCACTCCTTTTTTTTCATTGCTCAGATTTGAAGAATTAAGTCATTATTTCAACAGATCTCTTTGTATTGCTTGTAGGCTTTGGGTGGAGTTAATTTCAGATTTGCTTCTTTTTGAGACATCTCTACTGCTTCCTCTGGAACACGAGTGAAGTATTCCTTACATGGACACCATTTATCATGGCAACACTTCACTGTTACTGGTATCACTTATTCTAGCTTTCACAAGCAAAATAAGTGATGTCAACAAAAATGCAATACTGCTATATTGTTCTGTTTATGCTGTGGCTTTTACCAGAGCATCTCTATTAGTGGTCAAGGAAACATTTCTGCATCCATCTCATTGATGCAATTCAGAGTGTGAAACGCTGCAGTACTGGACTGTTGAGATGGTCCAGTTTCTGACTAATGTTCTAGTACTTTATGCTGTATTCAATGAAAATGCTGTTGTGTGTGGTAGTAGAATTCATCGTCATGTACTCTGAGAGGAGAGGTTGTGTTTCTCAACTTGGAGATATAGATCATGGACATGTGATCAGAGTATTTACGAAGATACTTTACATTGGAAAAAAAAAAGGATGAATATTTTATTATTTTACTTTGAGATTTTAGCCTGGCAGAGGCTGGTGCAAGCTAACAACAGTTTTGTTGCTCTAAAATCTAGAGGAATATTGATTACATAATACAGCTTGAAATATAAAGATTTTTCTATTTTTCCTGACTTGAAAGAGTATTTCTACTAAGAGGATAACTTAATTTTTAAAGGCATTAATTTTATACATTATTTGTTTCCATCCTAGGTTGTTCTATTTAATATTATATCTACTAGATGATGTAATGTGTGCAGTACTTGTCTGTTGCTTATCTCAGCCGCTGCCCCCTCAAAAACTGAAAATATATGAAGAAAATAGAATTAAAGTAAAATGGAAAATTGTGTATTGTGACTACATCTTAATGAAACAAATAGTTCTCAAAATTTATTTGAGGTGTTGACGCTATTATTGAAATTTTGGGTGTTGGTTTGAATTTAGAATCTAGAGCATGAAGGGAAAAGGAAAAATTATAATTCCTCTGAATAGAATTCAGCCAGATGAATAATTTAACATTTTGTTTGATTGTTCACATGCTTGCATCATGGAAGAACCTGGAGGTGAGTGATGTTTCACATTGTATCCATCTGAATACCCAAAATCTGTTTCTGTTGTTTCTTATGGTATTTCACTCTATCACTCTCACACTCCAACATGTTGCCTGAATCTAAACACAACAGAGTATTTGAAATTCAATTATTTTAATGCTTCACCATTGACACTATTCCACTTAACATATAGGAAAAGGCAAATATGCAGACCACCTGAGCAGAGACTCAGACTATGCAATTTCTCCTGCAAAATGAAACAATGCCAAAACACTAAATCTGTGTGGGTTTACATTCTAAAATCTGTTAGTCTCTTTAACAAAACTAGATTTGTCTAGACATCTATTTCCTTTGTTTTATGAAAAATTAGGAAAATTTTGGATTAAAGGGAACATTTCATTTGTCATATAACATTTTTTTTCTTAACTTTTTTTTTCTTTTTGTGGTAGTGGGGTTTGGTTTTTGTTGTTTTTTTTTTTTTTAAATTTGCGTAGCAAAAATAAAGCCCTGTTAGTTTGCTGTAAATAGATTGTAGTTGGTGTATTTTGGCAAATTAACCTTAAAATTAACTGCTCCTATCATCCCAAATTCAATTTGTATTTAGAACTGTTTAGAACAAACCTCTCTGAAGTAAAAAAAAGCTAGACAATACTGCCAAATTGTTAAACATTGACAAATATATAGGAGCAGCTTGTTCTTATTTTCTTAAGAACTTTTGAGTGAGAGAGGGTAGATCATGCCAATCTGCATAACAGGAAACATTACTTTCTAAGTTGCCTGTGCACATGTCTTGTCTAATAATAGAACATTAGCAAAGAATAAAACCTGGTATGAGCAAAGATCTAATTAATCTTAAAGTTTCTCCCAACCACACAGAAATATCAAATTATGTACACAGGCCCTGGGGACATCACCAGTGCCCAAATATTAGTGAAGTTTTCCTGCTTTTGCAAATCATTTGAGGTAGGGTCAGCAAAAACATTTCTCTTCCAGATAATTTGTACAACAAATATCTCTCAACTTCTTAGTTTAAAAATGTCAATAGTCTTTCCTTCCTTTGGAAGAGATGTTAATAGCTTATACCAGAAAATAATCATTCAGCAGTTTTGGTGGGGTTCTTTTTGTTACAATGAGGACTGAGTGTTCAGTTCATTAGTAACATCCTGAATTTTCTTCAGTAAATGGACTTATCTGAAAGTCAGCAACTAGGCATGATTTATCAATACTGAAACTTTTCAAAGTGAGAGATGATGAGTTATTTCCTTTTAATGACAGCCTTATCTCATCCAGCTTTTTATGACTGGGAACAATTCTGTCAGATGAGTCTTCAAATCCCACTTTAGTAAACAATTTACAAAGTGAAAAAAGTTGAGGATTGTTAATTTTCAAGGAGTAGCCTGGCAGCATGACTGCCACTGGCAACGAAACTTCCACCTTGTATGTTTTGCCTCTAAACAGCTGGGATTGTCAGAAAGCTGTGAGTAGGCCAAATGTCTAGGAATTATGAATCCAGAAGTTCTGGACCACAACTGCTTCACTCTTCCTGCAAACTGTCAACAGATTTACTTACTGTATAGTGGTACCCTTAAAAGGTATAAGAAGTACATGTTCTCTGGGATAGGTATAAGAAAAATATTTCTATTCTTGACCTGTGTACAAAATTAGGCTACAACCAGTTAGAGAGTCATCATTAGGAGTAGCTACTAAGCTGGTTAGAGATCTTTATATGTAGCTGCTGTGGGGTTTTTTAGTTTGGAGGTTTTTTGGTTGCTTCTTGTTTGTTTGTTTTGTTGTGTTTTGGGTTGTTTTTTTTTTCTAGTTATCTCCTATCAGGTAAGGAAACTGAAGCACAAGGAGGTTCTTTAAGGTCAGAGAAGAAATCTGTAAAAAAAGTCAGAACAGAAACCAGAGCCTTTAATTCAAGCCTTGTGCTTTAACCACAAAACTCTCTTCCATAAATAAATTAAAAATAAGTCTCTGTTAGTCTCTGCAATGGCTTACCAAAAGACCTGGGGGTCCTGAACGTGTATCATGTTGTTACATGCTTGTGTCATTTCCAGCACAAAATCTGTTGTTTCTTTTATTCAGCAGGCAATCAAGATTATAGCACTGTAGAAACACTGCAGAAATGTGCAGTACATGTCTCGCTGAAATAAATATTAGCACAACCAAGGTTTTCATGTCACTTCTTTTGTACTTAGGTTTGGTTAAAATTGGAAAGTTTTCATGAAAACGGAGATCTCAAAGAGTAGTATTTGTAGATAAAATAATCATTATCCACATTTTAAAATAAGAAAGGGACTCCAGTTGAGGGGGAATGGTATGCTTTGATGCCCTTTTTACAGGTAAAATATGCAGATAAAAGTTCTTAGTCCTACTTCTATTTTAGTTTTCATTGTCACAGTGAGAGTTTGTGATTTGTAGTTCCATTTAAAATCATCATTTTGGGGTAAATATTTTTTTCTCCATTTAAAGGCAGGAATTAAGTGAAAGGATGTTTAGATGTTCATTAGGATTCTTATTAGATAACAATAAGTTATTACTAGAATGAAATACTGCTGTTTCTTTTTTCCATGTAAATGAGCAATGTGGTCAAAATTCAAAAAGTCAACTTAATGCTGATTCTGTGTCCAAAAGAGCGGGTGTGAGATTCAGTACAAAGGTGAAGACTTAGTTTGTTGTTCTCAGCTTGAATGTCCCCAGTTCTGGGAAGTTCTGACTGTACACTTACACAATAATTGTACAGTCCCAAACCACCCCTTTATAAGGCTGAGATGCTGTAGACAGTGAATAATAAAGCTAGGATGAAACTGAGGTTTCTCAAAATGTACTTACACTAGCGAGGCCAATTGCATTCAAGCACACTTTTAAAATGTGAGTTTAGATCTGTATTGCTCTCTATCCTATTGTGGAGATCTCAAAAACTGACAGGAGGGCCAGAAGAGGATATAAAAAAGACAACAGAGCTGCCAACAGTCATCATCCTTCTCATGGGTTCTTTTGGCCTTTTGTGGATGGACACAATCTGCAGACCTTAAGGACAGAAACACTTCTTAATGAGAGTGGACAGGAAGAACAAGCATGAAAACTTTTCCTTGGCCTTCTATGGAATGTATATAATAGAGTCACAAGTAACTATTTTCTTTCAGTCAGAAATGTTGACAGTCTAAATGGACTACAGGTGCTACACTTTTAAGATGATATCTTTTAATGTTAATAATAAGCACATAGAAAATTGAGATCAGCCTGCCTTTATTTATGCATACAACCTGTTCACCTAATTGTAGATGGATAATTTGGAATGTGGGGCAGTTAACACTTCTTTTTAGCTCTACTAATTTTTTGTGAAATTTATAATGCGTATTTTGGAAGAGCGATGACTTTTTTTTATATGGAACTTTAAAAATCTTTATTTTCTTTTCAAATTCAGAGTTGAAATCTGTCGTAGAAACAGAAAAACAACGCATAGATGATGTTCAACAAGTACAGGTAAGATTCTTACAGAAGTGTTTTGTGTATCATTTTATTAAAAAAAAAACCAAACTGGAAAAGCAGTACTTCAGGCATTTTTGTAGTAGCTTTATGTACTGAATATTCTGAATGCAAACATTCGGAAGTGTGTGTTTGATCCTAAATTTTTATTTCAAAATACATGCTCCATAGCATATCTGGGTACAGAGATTCAAGATTCCTTTCTGCCTAAGTTGATTTTTGTAAAATGTTGTTGTTTTTCACTTCACTCAGAGGTAAGTTAACACTTGGTTCTGCAGCTCTGGTGGTGGTACTAAGGAATAGCAATAAAAGATGTGGTTATATTAGCTAATCTACAAAAGCTCATGTGAATAACGGTGACAATGAGTTTTTTTCTATTTCTCCACTGAAGCTTTTGGGTAGTAGGTGAACAGATGTAGAGTGCCATGCTGGACTTTAAAAGGAGATAAAGTAATACTGCTACAGTGGAGCCTTAGTCTAGATTGGATAAAAAACAGTCTAAATTTTTTAATGTCAACATTGGTGTTATATTCTTCTTTAAATATGGTGTAGTTTGATGGAGTTGAGGAACATCAAATTTTGTTTCCTCAAAAGACTTGTTTATTTTCTGTGAAAGCTCTCTGAGCACAGGTACCAGACTTACTAGTGAACAAGACTATGCAATTGTTCTGGAAGTCATGAAGAGAAAGGCAAAGTTCTGGTTTCCTTAAATCTTGGTTTGGAGCCAGGGGTTGGCAAAACCTCTTGATATATGATCTTTTTATTTCTTCTTCCTCCCTCTTTTTTTTTTCCTCCCTCTTTTATTTTTTCCCTGGAAGGGCTTGGTTTTGGGCAGTTTTATTTTAATTCATTACAAGAAACAACCTATATAAAAAGACATTTTTTTCTGGAAATGTAATTAGTGGAAACGGCTTCATGAATGCTTGGGTATTTTATCTAAAAGAAACAGATTATTTTGCTATGAAAATGAAGTTTAACCAGCAGCATTAAAGCACTGTTTGATTGCTTGAATAAATAACATTTACTTCCAGTTGGTTTTGGGTTTTCTGTATTTTTAAAACTAATCGATTATGTTGTCCAATTGCTGAATTACATTTGCTAGTGTTAGAGATCCCCATCCTTCTTTCTCAGCATTGATCAGAGTGACAGTTATTTAATTTGTGGAACTGTATGTGGATGAAATGTTTTCATATGTTAAAACTATTTCTGTACAGTCCCAAACTGTTGAGTGTGCTCTATCTATATCAATCTATAAAAGCATCTAGAAAGTAGAATGGTCACACTAACTTTTTTTATCATGTTTTGTAGATCAATCCTTTACTGTGATCAGATCATTCTTGGTGTTACTTACACTTTTCTAAAGTGATGAATACTATGAAATATTTCTATTAGAGATCTAGACTCTCTTATTCTTTGACTAGCTTGTCCATAGTTGTTCTTTCTGAAGAAAAACAAGCATTGCCTGAAGTTGACCAAATATAGGTGATTTTTCTCTTTTCTTTCAATACATGACAAAGGAAGAGAGCCCTAATGTAAAATTTGAAACTGATCAACTAAGTCTACTTACAGGCTTCTTCCCGATCCCATCCCTGGGACAATACATTTTCCACATGCTATTAAAATAATTAGAAATGACCGATATTGACAGAAACAAAGGCGAATGTATCATGATGCTGATAATTTATCCCACATATGATAAACAGTTAACTAAAGATTCAGAATATTTCTAAATTAAAAACACAAATAACACACAAATCCTGGATTCCACATTTTCTTGCCACTGGAAGGGGCTTTTTTATATATCTTCTTCATTTCCTTACCTTTACAATGTTAGACACACCCTTCATATTTTGCAGTATAATTTTCTAAAGTTTTTAGAACTGCTATTTTGAGTCTAAAATAGCTAATTTCTAAAAATTGCAATTAAAAAAATGAGAGCCAGGAAATGTGCTTACTTTTAGTGCAGCAATTGGTAAGCAGAGGAGAAATAAGAAAGAATGGCAGACATTTCAAGTCCTGATTTTGAAATACCGAAGAGGAGCAATAATGTCTGCTTAGTCTTCCCAGTATGAACAGAGAAAGCTTTGTCAAGCCTAACTCCTTTAGTGAAAGAAGAGGAAAAAAAATGAATGTTGTCCTAATTTAGAAACTCCATCTTCAAACCTGATGTTTAGACTTGACAGCTGTAGTTTTGTGCAAGAGCAAATTTCCTTTCTGTTTTGTTCCCCTGATTTTTGTGGTACCCTTGCAATATTCTCCATATTTTAACTCAGTTTTCCCTACATTTTAACTCAATTTTCATGTTTGCTTGATTTTGTTTACATGATACTTAAAAACAGAGTCTTAGCAGACATTGTAAAATGAGTACATGAAAACTAGGCTTTGGTTACTAGTGGGACATAAGAAAACCAAAAGAACCTGAAGTTGTTTGGAAGTCATCTAAATTCCTTCTTTCCTTATATGCCTTATTATCAAAATATTTTAAATTTTTACTTTTTATGTTACTTTTTTTACTTTTTTTGTTACTGTTTGGGTTACTTTTTGTCATGAGGAAGGGAAGACTTGGGGAGGTGATAAACAGTTCTAAGAAAATTCTTTTCCTACAAAAATATGATTGCTAAAGGTGTACATATTTGGGTAAAAATGAACAACAAAAATGTATGATTTATTCACAAGGAAGTATTATATTCAGTTGTCTCATTGAGGAAAGAAAGGAGTACAAAAGAAGCATACTTTTCTGGAAGGTTTCCATATGAATCAAATGATAGTGAAGTCAGTAACTATTGCATTTTTCAAAGCAAATACTATAGGTAACTGACGATCTCTCTCCTGAAAAATAGAATTGAATATATTGTTTTAAGGAGAACTGTATCAATACAAACTTCCTGCAACATCATGCCGTCAAACCCCAACTGCAGAAAACAAACTAAAAAAAGGGGGTATAAATCTGTTTTGTTCCTATCCTCCTAGGCTTGCAATATGTGGTGCACGTGAACTGTTTTAACTGTAGGTCCAATGTGTAATGTTAGCATTGGGATATCTTAGCTTAAAACAAGTGAATATAAGGAAGCATATACAGGCAGATAGTGTTTTCTTGTCAGTCTTGAGAATAAATTGTACTTTATCAAAAATGTACAGAAAGGAAACAAAGTTTGTGTGAAAAGAGGTGATAGAAACCTGGCAGAAGATTTTACTGTTGGGGTCACACGGACTGCTGAAGTGCAGAGCATTTTTGCTCAGGCAGTAACAGGGAGTCTAACCTCTGTTGAATTTCACTCCAGGACAGAAGTGCAGATCAGGTATACTGTCTTTTTATGTTCATGAAATATAGTTCTTATGCAGAAGTTTCCAATTTTATTGATGGGAATCTGGTTTTAGTCCTTAGTATTAGAACTTACTCTTCAGTTTAAACGTGTTGCAATTTTCAGGTTTCTTTTTGGTTTGTTTTTAGAAAGCCTAATAAGGACTAATGGATTTTTCACGTTCTAAAACTGTAGCATATTAATTAATTAATTTTTTTAAAACATGATATGAGGTTCTCTGAGGGGAGAACTCAGTATAATTTAAACAGAGATTGTCTGTTCCCTTCTGTTGTTCTGCCTATATGAATGGTAGCTGAGGTTTGTGATTTAAGCGGTCTTCTGATGATGTCAGGATGTCTTAGGCTGTGAAGGAAGGATGAGAATGCAGGTAGAAATACTAGAAATGAGTGAAGTGTTTAATTAGAGCCTGAAAAACGTTTTAAGGAAGTGGCCTATTCAGCCACTAGATGGCAGTTGAGTACTTTTTAATTCACTCTGCAAGGCACTTTTAAATCATTCCCAGGAGGTCCTGCAGATACCCTACTATGAGAATATAATTTTTTTTATTTTTTTTTCTAGTCAGAAAGTGATGGCTTTCCAGTGGTTAATATTTGCCTGTAAAAAGTACGTACAACTGTTGTGTTTAATCTGACCAAAGTTTAGTAATTAGAGCATTTATCAAAGATAATAAAACTGTGCCATAAAAATAATAAAAATCTCAAAACATTAAATGTTTAGAAAGTCCTGTTCTGTCATTGTTAAGTTTTGTTTGGTTTTTGTTGTGTTGTTTTGTTTGTTTTTTTTAACAGTGAAGAGAACATATTTAATTCAGTCTACAAGACTTCTGGATGACTTTGTAGTGCTTATTTAAAATTTTTACTGCTGAATTGCCATCATTTAAATAAAGAGGTCAATTTTTCTGTTGGATATGAAATTCATTCATTCAACCACAGTCCTGAATATTTTCCATTTAGTTCTGATGAGGGAGATATTAAAAAAAAAGGATAAATGTGTATCTGACATAATTTTTATCAATTAATGAGATACATAGAATATAAATCATAGACTCCATCCTAAAATAAAAATAAACGAAGGAGTACAATATGTCAAGCATGTGTGGTTGAAAAAGAAAAGCGGTTAATTCTCAGAACAAATGTTAGTATTTTGTATTATATCCAGACTTCACAATACTTGGATTGACTTCCATTGTTTTGCTTGAAGGCAGTGTTTGCTTCTTTAAAAGGAACAATACATTGGTATAATTTTCAGTGGAGTGACAATAGCACATTTTTGCACTCTTCCTCCTGGCCATGGTGACACTAAAATTTGTTTTGTTTTAATCTGTGTTCTTGATGTTAATGTCAAGATGAAGTTTTATTTATATGCTCATTTAAATTTGAAAGTCTCTTTACTTCGTTTTTCCTCTTTGATACTGGTGGCATGCTACCTCAATTGTAACTCAGAAATAACATAAAAAGCGTAGAATAATCTAGAGCTGAACAGACACTGGGAAGTTATGTGGTCCCATCCTTTCCCGATCAGCACTTTCCCTCAAGCAAGGCTGGCTTAGGTGTTTGGTTGTTTTTTCTCAGGGTTTTGCTCATCTCCGAGGGTGGCTATGTGCTAATGCTAATATGTGCTTCCTGCTTGCCTAGTCAGTGATAAAATGATAAGTCTCACTATTTCTGATGTGTCATTTTGTTAACAGCTTGAGGAGATGAAAATGTGTGCTGTAGAAGCACATATATTTCCTGTGAGTTACTTCTAATTCAAATACTGCGTACTTGCAGGCATTGATTAAAATTCTCAAGAAACCGCTGCTTCAGTTCAAGTGATTCATCTGGTTTCACAACTTCTACATCACAGATTTTTATGAGACTATGGCAGAGCATAATATAAATTTTGCATCTAGTAATTACAATGAGCATTCTGCATTTCCCATTTTGACTATGCTTTATACTTATACGCAGCCAGATAGACTTTTTATTATTTTAGGTGCAACTTTGAAAAAGTAGCACCAACCTTAAGGTTCAGGCAATAACAGTAACAACTGAACAGTGTGCTTGCAAATTCTATTCAATGAAAGTTTGCTTAGGATTTATAAGCTTCTCTTTCTTCTGTCATTAAGAGGAAAACAAGGAGAAATGAGATTAAAACTGAGAAACTTATTTATTTCAACCAGAATTACTTAGTGGTACTTAATATCATTGGCTAAACGTGAGAGAGTTTCTTCTTTCTCAAGAGATGAATTATTGTATGGGATATAATTCTTTCTGTCTGTGCATGATTCTGAACACTAGTATGCTTTTTCTCTTTCCTTTTACAGTGAGCTTCTTATAAAACACTAGCAGAGCACTGTCACTTCTCTGAGGGAGCAGTGCATAGAAATGCCTGATAGGCATACACTTCTTGAAAAAGAAATTTAGATTGAAGAATCAGAGAAGAAAATAGAAAACAATCTTTTTACTCATGAAAATAGGTAAATTGAGAGAGTGTTCATTCCATCTATGCGTTCTTAGAACAAAATATATAGCAGAGCTGTATTTATTGTTAAAATACAATTTTTTTTCTTAGATCTCTAAAACTGAAATCCTATTTCAGATTTAAACCTATGGAATCCTCTTCTCCCAAAATGTTGTTTAAATTGGGAATTTGATTATTTCTGTATGAAATTCCTCCCACCTTTTGGAGAGAAGTGAAAACCAAGAGTTTTTGTATATTTAAAGGTACCATACTGTATTTGGATAACATAGAGTATTTTAGGTACTATAGTATTTACCTACCTTACAATATTTTTTAAAAGACCTCCACATGAAATTGAAGAGAACAGCTGAAGAAAGCATATTATATATAAGATAGCAGCATGAAAAATTGTGTGTATATATGTTTGTGTGTATATATGTTTGTGTATATGTGTGTGCCTGTGTATATATACACACAAACATAGATGCACATTCCATGAAATGTGTGTGTCCAGAGAATATCTGGTCACTGAAAGAAAATTTCTTCTTGTGAAATTCCTAGCAGGACAGGCTGATCTCATTTGTCAAGTTGGCTTAGCCTATTTGAGAGACCTCATCCAGTCAAAAGTGAGTCTCGCTCTAAAGATTAAATTCTTCTTTCATTTCTTTCAGCATTTAAGGTCAGGTGTTACTTTACAGTGGTGTAGATCCTGAGAATTTCCACAGGACCTTGTGTGTGAAAGAGAGATAAGACATACTTTTCTTAGTAAAAATGAATATTTCTTTAATTTAGAAATATCCAAAATTACTAAAAAATAATCAAACCCAAACAAAAAACCCCCATAACTGTGGTATATTGCCATACCTGAATGAGAACTTAAAAATAAAACAGAATTTCTACTTTTGGATACAAAATAGACTAACCAGTTTCACATTTACTTACAAACAGATCAAAAAACTTTTACCATTAGGTTCTCCATTTTAAGTTGGTATAAGTAAAACCAGTAAGATAACTTTTCTGTATTTTGAAATATATGTTTTTGTTTGCTCTTTAGATAATATGCCAATAACCCAAAATTCAAAGCCCAAAACTACTGATAAAAATTTACTTGCATATTCCTGAATTAATTACTTTCTTTGTTTTTAATATTCAACTTTTTCTGAAGACAAATTATTTTTTTCTAATGTTCATGATACCAAAAATTTTTTTAATAACCTCTCAAACTGTAAAGCTCATCTTTGACGGTTTGATTGTGATTGATTTTATTTAATGTTCTCTCACCCACATGATACATCTCTGCTTTTAATAAACCTTCACACTTTCAAAGAGTTAGAGAAGCTGACTGACCTCCAGCCCCCTGCCTTCAGCATGATCATGGATACATTTGTGACACTGATTCCATTTTTCCACTTTTTCTCTTGTGAGTAGTAGGCTCATATTTCAGGGTAGTGAAGACTGTTCATCCTTTTCTAGAAAGATTTATTCTTACTGGGAATATTTTTTGCTGCTTATTCCCTGCTGGAAGCCTGAAACAAAAGCAACATGTGAGCCTCCCATTTTGTCATCTGGCTGAACTCTTGGATAAAAAGAGCAAGTACTGGGTAGAAGTATCATACTGTGGACAATTGCTTATCATGATGTCACAAAGCTCACCTGAAAAATCAATACCTTTTTTGTTTGCCAGTACTTGGAACATCAGGAGAAGTAATTAGAGGTGTTCTCAGCCCTTCAAATTTAGATTACTAAAGTTCAAATTTTGGGCAATAGAATTCTTACTGTTTCTTCTAGCATAAAGACTAAGTATAGTTTTTGTATATAAAGAACACAGAAATAATAATAGTATGAGGTAGTTCATACAGTGACTACTTCCAGGCTGCTGGTCATTGTCAAGTTGAATCAAAAATCAAGAAAAGGCCTGTTGTAAAAAAATGTAAGTCCTTTCTCTAGAATGCCAGTGTAGTAATGTTCAAGGTGTGCTAAATTTTATTTTGTGTTTTAACAGAATAAGATGGATGGTTGCCTTGGCCTGCATATATACGAAAACTACTCAAACCTTTCAGGTCCGTAATTAAAATACTTTAGGACAAATGCAGGCAACAGAAGAAAGGAAGTGATTCATCACATGATAGAAATATCAATAAACAGCCTAAATATTGAGCAGAAAGTAAATTCAGAACAGTTTTTATCCCAACTTTAAGGAAATCTAACTCTTAAGTTACCTGTTCTTATTGGATTGCTGGCATAGGTGGCTAGGTTTTAGTTATCTCTTCATCTGCTGGAAGACCTGAGTGCAGCTAATTCTACTCTAGCAGTCTCTTTGAGATCAACAGCAGAATACCTAAAGAGACAGCAGAAATAGGCAGAATAAGGTCATATTGATAAAGTTAAACCTCTGGGGTTTTTTTCATCTTTTCCTTCTATGTCCATTCTCATTTACATGCTTGTTTTGCACTGTGTAACAGAACAGTTACGCTGGTTTCTGGGCTAAATGAGGTTTTATGGAGGGGTAAGTTTTTTTGAAGTCTTTACTGTTTACTGCTTCACACGTTGTTAATAATATTTCATATATACTAGGACAGAAACCTTTAGGACTTGAGAGGGGTTTGTTGTTTTTTGTTTTGGTTTTTTTTTAGTTGGTTGTTTTGGGTTTTTTGTTTGGGGTTTTTTGTGTTTTATTTTGTTTTTTTAATAAAAATAAAACAGATCTGAAATTTTCTGGACAATTAGGCTGAAAAATGCCATTTGTGCAGGCTAAAAGTAATATGTAAGGCAACAGTAATTATACTTGATTGCTGTGTAGCTTCCTAGGGTGGTCAGTGGCTCTGTGAGATCTTAATTTATCTAGTCTTGTTTGTAGTCCACAAAAATTCTTTTGAGGTTCCTATTGTACCAGGACTTACAGATAAGTTAATATTTTAGCCCAGTTAAGAGTCTTACAACTCAGAGTAAGAATTTTTTTAAAAACTGATGCATCTCAAGTTGTTGGGATTTTTCATTATTTACTAAAACGGGAACTGTAAAGAACTTACCCACTGAAATGCTTTTATCCCGGGGAAAAGGAATTCGAACTGTTCAGGAACAGAAGCTTCAAGGAGCTTATCTGAGCAAAACCATTTTCTTCTGACTTCCAGCTTTAGAAGTTGGCATTTGTAATGCATCTTTCTTCAAAGGTCCATGCTCCCTGCTGATCCTGTCTTTGTTTATTTGAATTGCAATAATTATCAGTTTGTGCATGTAATGTTTGGTTTTTAGTCACCCGTGGTAGATTATGACAAAACCTCTTGGTTGATTAGATATGTCCTAGCTCTTTAGCTTAGAAAGAGCTCAGTAGTCCCAGTGCCAGCACAGTGCACACTGGTGTAATCCATCTGTTGCAATGTGTCACTGTGTGGAGGTTAGCTCACATCCACCAAATGAAGTTCATCACTTCAGGCAGGGCAGTGCACTACGTCGTTTCTATTCCAGTGCTCGCTTTTTCGGTGCTGTCTTGAAGAGCTGTGCATCATGTTTCCTTGTGGTTATAGGAAGAAACATGGAGTGTAGCTTAAAGTATTGTGAAAACATATCTCCTTTGTCTCCATATATGCACCTTCAGTACAAAACAAACTTGTCAAATGAGATTTGATCTCACAGACTGAGGAAGAAACTGGTATTCAATACTAATTCTACTTCTTCAGCAGTTTTCTCCGATGCTATTGGCAAGTTTGCCCACTTTTGACTCAACTTTTACTACTGTAAAACTAAAATGCTGCAATGGGCTTTGAGGATTAAGTGAAATGTGAGAAATTACCAGATGAATGCTGTTTTGTTTGAATGTAAATCTAGTGTCCACTAGTACTTCTCATTTGACAATCACTGTAGCACTGAAAATGCCTGATAATATGTTGTGTCTCCTTTTCTTGAGGCTGATCGGCAGTTGTAAGAAACAGCTTGGAAAATAAGACAGTTTAGAAAAGAGAAACCTGAATAGAGATCACATTTCTCCAAATGAAATTCATACTCTGGCACTACTTTGTGCCATTCAGTGAGCGTATGCACTGAAAAAAAATTCACTTCACGTAGGAAAGAGAACAGAGAAGTTGGAAAGAGCATCCTTCTGAGTAAGTGGATGCTGCTAGTACCACCAAGTGTTGCCTTATTGGAAGACCTGAGAGGTCTTATATTTTGCCATCTTATTCGTGTTTAATTGTATGCTTCTATTCCCTGTGCATGCTTGCAATCAGGTAACAGCATAGACTCTGAATCATGAATTCTGATTTTGAGAAACTAAAAGGTTAAAGTTTTTGAAAAATAAATAAATAAATCCAAGAAGTATAATCACATCATCTAAAAATGAATTCCATCCAGAGAGGAAATGTCATGACACTGACAAATTGTTGAAAAATGATCAAACTGCTGATTCAATTTGTTGGCTTGTGATAGCACAAGGCATTAACTTCTAAAACTAAACTGCAATGTGTCTTTATTTTTCAAATATTTCAAAATTACCATTAAGAACTGCCATTATGTTTATTTTCAGAAGAAAGGCACATTATGGCTGTTCATAAAGTATATAAGTGAATGCACTCATCCGAGAAACTGCGATGTCAGACTCAGTAGAAAAGGTAGCTGCAATCTGAACTCTTACGTGTTTGAAGGTCATGGACATGTTCTATCTATATAGATCTGCTTAATGTTGGACATCTGATGTGCACATGTGGAAAACACAGCAAGATTGGAATGAACTGGGTGTAGTGTACAGGCTTTTGGTACACGTGCAGATCCAAGTGTACAACCTTTGTACGGTAAAGCCAGTATTCCCAGACCAGGTGGATACTGTATACACACAAGCCTATCCGTGTAACACGAACCCTGACAGTCTAGCAGTCCCAGACTGAGCATCCAACACATTGCCCATGGAACTTGTACAACCTGTTTGAAAAATAGGGGCTCCATTCTATAGCTGTACACCTCTGGATTATTTTTTTTTCCTGCTTGCATCTTTCACACTCGAATCACCTGGATAAAGCAAGGCTTAAGCTTCCACCTTTCTTTCTTTCTTTACAGAAAGAAGACTGTTCCACAGTACCTGGGTCCTGGGTAAGAACTCTAGTCAAGACAGAGTTCCCTCTTATCTCTTTTAAACCCTGTAGGTTTCTGCTGTGGAATTGTCCTTTGGATTGAAAATGAACATTCTTTTCATAATGTATACATTTTTATCTGAGTCTTCTGGTTCTTCTCAACAGCTTTTGACCATCTTTTATATCTGCAAAAAAATAAGTCTTCCCTTGATTATTCTTCTAAGAAAATGGTCTGATTTTAATTTCTAATTGGACTTGGATATATATTAAATTTCCTTCCTTGTTGAGGATAGTGGAAACTTGCTGTGGCTTAGGTTTGCTTGGTACAGCCCTTTCCAATCTAGAGGAAGACTTTAAACTTCTTGCTAGGGGAAAGGCAGAAATCTAATTAAACCAGTCTGAGGGCATCTTAAAAGTCAAAATGAAAAATACCTTTATCTCAAATAATTACTGAAGCTTATAAATATTGAGGCTTTGTCTTGGTTTTTGTTTGTTTGGTTTTTTTAAAAACCAAATAAATGTAAAATATGTAATTTCCTCTGGTTAAATATCTCTGCATTCACAGCAAAGTCTTGTTTTGTTTATTATATGCTGTTTCTGTGAAAACCTGGGTATATTGGTGATTCTTAGGTGACAACACAGTAGCAAATCACCAGGTTGTTTGAAATGCCATGTCTCAAGGACAGCAGAAAAATTGTTTCTTAAAGCATGGGGTAAAAAAGTCACTTTAATTCATTAATATGTTTTCACTTCTTGTCTGAACTGCCTTATCATCTCACTTGATTATCTATTTTTATAAACTTAAAAAAATATTTCTTCTCTTGAAAGAAATTTCATTGTATGCGAGTAAATTCTCTTGTACAACAGTGAATTCTAGGTTTTTCCAGTAGTTCAGGTAGAATTTCAGGACTCGAGGATTACCTCTTTTTCTTGTGGAAAGTTGAATCCAATCTCCTGAGTAAATGAGTTTTTAAAACAGTGAATTGTTCTGAGATCAGCTATTGTCAAGTCAAATCTCTTCAGAACCATTCAACATTGTGTCTGATCCTATTGGCTTCATTTTGTTTGTGGCAGGAATGAATTTTCCAATTCAGATAAGAATCAGGAAGCTGTATCTGTCATAAAATCCTTGGTGGAGTGTTTCTACAGTGTAGAATGGGAGTTTAGGAGGGTTACAGTCTGGCAACACTGGATTTGTTCTTGAATAACTGAAAACTGGTGTGTGGTCTTAATAATCCTAGGAACATATTTCTTTTGATAGTGTTGCCTTTTGAAGAATTCATAGGCCTTATTGTTGTATTTGCAGATGACTGGTAAGGAGTTAAGAACAGATGAAACAAAGGGGTAATAGAATATTCTCTATCTCCTTTAAAATTAAGTTATTCACCAAAGTGGTTGCTGTTACTAAGTATTGAGCTGTTAAAGGAACCTGAGTGGATTGAAGTTCCAGGAATAGTCTGTAATGGAAATGTCTTCTTTAGAATTTTTCCTTGTTATAGTACTATTTGTTAATATGTCTGCTGTGTTCATTCCTTCACTATTCATTGAAAAACTTTTTTGATGTTTCTTTTCCTGTTTTATGTTTCTCTTTGAAGTTTGGTGGGGAGACTTAGTTGCAACTCATAACTCTTTGTTCAAACTGCCATTTCAGAAAGTTCAAACAATATAGGGGATTGTGAGTTTTGATAAAGGTGTTTTAAAACCAAACAGTATTTGGTTTAAATGTAGTAGCTGCTGTTTTACTTCTGGGATTGCCTTAGGACAGCTGGGAAACTCTAAGATAAATGCAAAATTGATATTTTATGTTTGAAAACCAATTCTGTGCAGAAAAATATTTTTAAGTATTAATGAACATATATTTTATTAATAGTCCCCAGCTTCATTTTCCAGAAAGAAAAATGACTTTTAAATGTTTCATGTGTCAAAGGATGAGATGAAAAACATCATCTTCCTGAAACAAATCAAGGCAATTAGTATATCAGGTATTGTATGCTTATTTGTAGGCTTCTTTACAAGACCTGTAAAATTTCAATATTTGAAAGATTTCCTATGAAGTAAGCCTACAGTCTCACCTATGAAGTTTATAATTTTTTAAAAGGGAACAAAAAGGCACTGAATAACTGTTTTCCTGTAACCACTTGGGAAATCTGTTGCATGACAAACTTAATTCAACTAAATGCTTAAAGTGCTGACCAATATTCCCAATTTAAAGAAAAAAAAAAGGTACTGAAAGGTAAATGCATGCAACTAGAAAATGATAAGTTCTTTACTAAAAGGTCTTTTGTTGAAAAATCCTGTCCGTCCTGTCTCTGGTTCAACTTCCCCAAATAAGCACAAATGGCTATTTTTGGACTAGGTTGCTTCTTTTGGTACCTTTTGATAAAAGCACATACCAATAAAATTTAGTACAGTTTGCTACTGGTATTTATTTAAAAATGTAGGAATTATGGTGCTATTTAAGTTTGAGTTCCTCTACTCAGTCTACAGCAGGCAGGATCAGATACTTCAGAGAAAGATATAAAAAAATGTAAAAACTGTCAAATACAGAACAACCATTCCAAACAGGAAGCTTCTCTAACATTACTCACTCAGTCTTTCACTTGGCAGAAGAATTTCAAATTTTGGGTGGGTGGAAAGTTCTTCCTTAGTTTTGTCTTACTTCTTTTCCTTCCCAAGCATGCTGGCTGGAGGAAAGCATAATTACTCTGTTCTGAGATCAGCTGTTTTCACGAAGTGCACATTTATTGTGTTTTGCATTCCTAACCTGTATTGTATCATTAAGGTGTATATTGAAACCCAGTGGTCAGTAGTGTGTTGAGTCTGTTATGTGCAGTGCATCCCTTAGAAGAAGCAACATATTTTCAGTTAACAAAGTGCCCTTCCCACCTCCATATCTGCATATCCACGTGTACAGAAACAGTTGCAGTACTTGTTCTCAGTGGTTGGTTGTTTTCTTGGTCAGGTTACGTGGGGGGAGGGAAGCGTCTGCTACTTTTTGGTTTTGCCAAATCTAATCACAGTCTAAAACATGCTTGTACTGATGAAGATAGTTTCATGCTGTAGCAAGTCCTTTTCGTAAGCTATCTTCTTCAAACTTAAGATACAGTTACCTGAAATGAAACCTCTGGTTTTAGAGGCTTGTCATAACTGGTTTATTTCTGAATATCTGGAATACCCATATTCTTGATCTAAATGTAGATTTTTTTTATATATATTAATGAATGTTGTTTCTCTTGTGCTTATTGTATATTTATTTTCTCTCAAAGGATGATTTTGAGGTGAAATCTGAGGAGCGTGCCAGTGTCATCCAACAACTTGAGCAAACTATTGAGGATCTGAGGACCAAAATTGCAGAATTGGAGAAACAGTTCCCTGCTGCAGAGGTGCAGACTACTGGGAGGGAGCAGGAAAATGAGCACATGCACTCAGTCTGTGTGGAACTCAGCAGTGTGACTCTTCAAACAAGTGGAGAGGAGATCGTACCCAGGACTGTGTCACAAGCAAGATCTGTACAAACGTCACCAACAGAGGATTATTTAACACACACAATGCCTTCAGCCAACACACTGCCACAACCACCCCCACCACTGCACTTAGAAGGGGGCAAAAGTGAAGGATCAACTCAGAAATTGCCAGCTGCAGAACTACAGCCCATGTTTTGTTCTGAAATCTCCTTAATTCTGTCACCGAAGTTAATTTCCGTGCCGCTGGATGCAAGCCAACCAGTAGAGAGTACACCGCAGTCACCTCTTCCAGGACCCAAAGTTAATTTGTCCTTTGCATTTGAAGGAGAGACTAAAATACCAGCTTCCGATCAGCCTCTAAGTACTGTAGATGTGACTTGTAGTGAACATCCTCCTTCTTTGCCCCCAGAGCCCACATGTAGCATTCCCCCATCACTGCCAGTCACCGAACCGGCTGCTCCCCTGTCTGAAGCACATGGCCCTTCCCTTGCTACTCCCACGTCCATGGCAGGAGTACCACCCCCACTGCCCCTGCCCAGCTCAGGACTTCCACCTTCTGCTGGCTTAGCAGTGCCACACCTGAACCACTCTTTGCCAGGCGTACCACCACCCCCTCCTCCTCCACCTTTGCCAAGTGGGGAGATACCGATGCTGCCTCCAGCCCCTCCTCTCCCATGTGCTGGAATACCACCACCACCACCTCTGCCCGAAGCAGGAGTCCCACCCTGTTGGGGCACCCTGCCTCCCCCACCACCACCACTTTTACCTGGTGTTCCTCCCCCACCTCCTCCTCTGCCTGGCCTGGGAATGCCACCCCTACCCCCAGCACCACCTCTGCCTGGAGCAGCTCTGCCACCAC
>VZRW01011122.1:601723-745608 GCA_013398125.1 Aegotheles bennettii
GTATCCCCCCGCCACCTCCTCCACCGCCTCTGCCTGGTGCAGGTGTCCCACCTCCTCCACCACCTCTGCCTGGTGCAAGTATCCCCCCTCCACCTCCTCCACCGCCTTTGCCTGGTGTTGGTGTCCCTCCACCACCCCCTCCTTTGCCTGGGTTGGGGATGCCACCTCCAGCCCCACCACCTTTGCTTGGAGAAGCACCACCACTTCCAGCACCAGTCCAGGGCAGCACCTACCCAGCAGTTCCACAGGTCTCTGGTTTTCTTCCTCCTCCGTTACCATCTGGTTTATTTGCAATGGGGATGAATCAGGAGAAAGGAAGCAGGAAACATGTGATAGAGCCTTCTCGGCCAATGAAGCCTCTTTACTGGACAAGAATTCAGCTGCACAGTAAAAGGTAAGTAATAAAGTTGTGAGGAGAGTGGTGTTTTCACTTTATAGCTGTCCTGGTTGTGTCTTAAGTGATGAGCAAAAGTCTTTATTTACTGTTAAGTGGGTCTTTGAGAGATCTTCAGTGCAAACAGGATTTCATTTGTAGTTGGATGTGTGAATGGGATACCCATTTTATTTAAAGAGCACAAACTCTGAGCAACGTTATTTACATATGAAAGCTCTTTGAGGGTGTTGTTTTCAGCTGTCTTTTGGGGCTACACGCCATGTGCTGATCAGAGATGTAGGGGTGACTCTGTGCCACTAAGCGTTCTGTGAGTGTTTTTTAAAATGTATTTGTGCTTACCCTCAACTTTCAAGATATTGGTCTCTCCCTGGAGCAGCTTGCAAGTTTTGGTAGTGTCTTTTCTCTAGAAAAATGTATGCTGAATGCATTTTATCCTCCTTTTTCCTTTCTCCAGTGACCTAGAAATACTTTTTTTTTCCCCACCTTGTATACTCAGCAGGCAGATTCGAACTGCAATTTATTTGTGTGGCAGCATAAAGCCATTCTTGTAGTCTTGCAGACTTTGATAATACTTGTTTTCAGATGTTGATGTTTTTTGTTTGTTTGTTTGTAAAGTGTAATTCTTGGTCATGAAAAGACTTTTCTTTATTAATCTCTTCTTTATGTCTCTAAATATTGATTGTAAACCCTTCTGCTGTTATATAATGATGAATTTCTTCTTTTCTTTTTTGAATGTCTCTCTTTTCAAGTCCTTGCCACTATCACACAAGAGGTCTGCAGATAACTGTCTATTTCTACTTCTCTTTATGTTCATGTCTGTATGTTTTATAGAACGTATGCAGCCTATTTATATGTCTACATATGTAAAGTGGGTGAATATAAATGAGCCTGACCATTATTGTGTGTGAACAAAGAATCAAACAAAGAAGTTTGGGGGAGAATCAACAATATATCTTATCAAAATGCTGTTAGTAGAAGTTAGGCAACAACTTTTAAATTGCTGCTATTTGATTTTCTTCATTCCTCCATTTATGATTCATTTAGTTTGACATTGCCCTACATAGGTCTTTTGCTTAACTTTAGAGATTCTAGTGCTTCACTTGTGTGGGAAAAAATTGAAGAGCCTTCCATAGATTTTCATGAGTTTGAAGAACTGTTTTCTAAAACAGCTGTTAAAGAGAGGAAGAAACCCATTTCGGACACCATTACAAAAACAAAGACTAAACAAGTGAGTACTCATTTAATTTCAGATCTTTTCTAGGCTGGTTTTTACATAAGGACAGGTTTTGCATGCAGCTGAGATTAATTTTGCCTGGTGTGAAATTGTTGCCATATTTTTATACATTATGTAGAAATCTAAGAAAAGGAGAGAAGATAGGATGGGTTTCAAAGATCTAAGTGTTAAAGACTGAAGATTTCTTTTTTTTATAAATTACTTTTCAAGTATGTATTTTCTTAAAAGAAAATCTTTTCTTTATCCACTTAAAAATTATCAAAAATAGAACTAAAATAATTAGGTGCATATGTTATGCTTTGAAATTGACTGCACATGTGCAATAAGTAGTATATAAGTTATTTTGATTAATTTTATAAATTAAATAGCAAGTTGCATATGAATTATCATGACTTCAGAGAAAAATTATGTTTTAAGAATCTAAGTCCTAATGTTATACCAATCATTACAGTTCTAAGTTTGTGTTATGCTTATATGTATAATAAATATGAAGTTTATCCATACAATAAGTGACAAGCATGTTTGGGAAAAACCAACATTAATCAAACTGGTTTCTTGAAATGGGATGGCGTGCAATAAAATAAAAATAGGAAGCATGCTGTAAATTTGGAAGTTTAAACCTTGGGGTAAGAGAATTGAATGTGAATATTTACGTGACTAGGGAGCTGTAATCTTCTTGGTATTTGTGTGAAAATCAAATTGTGGTGGTATGATAATTAATTTGCAATTAAACTTTCAGGCTATAGAGGAGAATGTTCTTGTGTAGAATCCAAAAGAGTGGTTAAAGTTCTTTTCTATCTTGTCTTTATGTTCCTGTACTCAGTTCAAGAGGTTGTTCTATTCATCATCTTTTAACATACACGTTAACACTATGCAAGAGTTTTTTCTACATTCGATGGTCAGTGGTACTCTTCAAAATCTCTACACAGCAGAAATTCTGTTTAATATGATCTGTCCACCTAGTAGTTCTGGAGATATTACTCCCACAGACACACTTCAGTCAGCAATATGAATGTGCAGGCTCTTTGCTCTACTGCAGACAACACAAGAGGTAGTGAAATTAGGAGGATTATCCCAAGGTGTTGGATAAAACCTTCATCTGAAAGGATGGGAAGGTTAGTGCATCCATACAACTGTGGTTGTACATGACGTACCTGTGTGCTGTACTAGGCTGTACTAACTAGGATGGGAGGAAAGGTAATGGGGTGCTGCTCTACATTGCTGTCCTGCAATAAGTTTCTAAAGTTCAAGGCCTTTGCTCCTAGTCCCTCCTTCTAGAAAAAGCCCCTTTTAATGGTTATTCTTAGCTAAATTAGTATGACAGCTCTTCAATCAAAAAAGGAGTGCAAAGGTATACTCTGCCTATGAACTGTTGGTCCATTCACATTTTCGAGGTTTGGTGATGCAAATCTCTAAACAGAGTAGAAATGACAACTGCTTAATTCTACGACATAAGCAGTGGTTAAAGACAGCGATTATGAAAAAACATTAGATGTGGATTTAATACTATGACTATTTTTCTTGCAATGCCAAAAATTTACATATGTTGTCAATAAATAGATAAAATGTAGATAAAACTAAATGAAAATGACTGATTGTTCTTAACTTCTTTGAAAAGTTGTTTATGACAAATTTTCACACAGAGGTTGAAGGCAATCTAAGTAGGTGCTGTCATCTAGAACAAGCATTCCTGTGCACCCCCTAAATTGGCAGAAGTGAATCCCCTGTGTGTTTCTCTTCCTCTGGTGATCAAGCAAATGCACTGCTCTCAAAAAGAGAGAGAAATTGCCTAATGGAGAAGTCTGATTTGTTGAACTGTAGTATCTGCGGGGAAAAGATCAACCTAACAGATGATAGCATGCTTTCATTAGAACTACAATTTGAGCTATCGTTTATTGCAGATGTCAAAGTTAACTGTTCATGTATGCAAATCCAGATTGAGCTTCTCACAGTATTGACACGAGGCAACTGAAGCAGAGCAGCTTCACAAATATATTCTACCTGCACCTTCTCAGCAGTTTGGAATGCAGGCCCTTCATTTTTTAAATTCTCTTCATTTATATCGCAGTAAACACTTGGATAATGAAGTCCATCCATGTTGAGCAGGAGAAACGGTTATTTGGGGAAGGCATGCCTGTAATTCCACAAGTATGTTTTTATAGGAAACACCAAGTGTTGTTTAAGTGGTTACTGACTTACATGGATTCTATGATAGTTATGGGTGTCGTAAAGATCTTACAAATGGTGTTTCTTTAGTGATTTTTACAGGGTCATGTTATGCAAAGCAGATGTGTTCTGTCACCTGTTAAGCTATGGAGGAGCATTGTACAGAACAGAACCAGGACCCGCAAAGCTCGCTCTGCTGCTTTCCAGAAATGCTCTGGTCTGGCAATTGGTTTTCCTCCTTGCATTGAGCAGATGTATTGCTTAGATGGATTGGATGTAAAATAATAGCTACACTAGAAATAGTAGTCAGGAAAAATGCCCAGATAACTTTCAAATGCTAAAATATTTGGTACTCTGTGTAAACATCTGATTTGAATAAAACAATGTTTTTATTGTAAGCTGAAATAAAAATGTATTTACAAAGGAAGACACAGTGGGGCAGGGGGAGGGAAATTCTAGCTAATCTGAAGAAAAATTTGATAGTTCTGGGATGCCTTAGTGGGTGAAAGATTAATTATTTTGGAGTACACTGCTGTTTGGCACATAGAGCTATTTATGCTATATGCCATAGAATATATGTGTGTGTTCACACGTGTATGTACATAGATATGCATGATATAATTGTTTCTAAAAGGTGACCCTTTTTTAAGAGGTAAAATTATCTATATTGTTGTGGATAGTTTTGTGTTTTTTTTAGGTTAATGATTGAGTTAATTTCACTCTACTCAAATATTGGTTCTAATAACTTTTTCCTTGGCATGATCTTTTGCAAATAACTTGATACAATATAAATCAATAATGCTTTTAAAAAAATATCAATATTATATCTAGTACTGAATGAAAGCCATGTTAAAATCCATTCCAGAACTTTAATGAAAGGTTAAAAATGGAGTGTTAATATTTATTTGTGAAAGCAACTGATTTTATTCTTACTGTCTCTCATTTGGTGGTACAGCAAAAGTTGTGATTTCATTTGCTCTGTTAATACATATACGTCAAATTCTCAGCTGCTGTAAATGTGTGCAGGCTCACTTCATGAGAATGCCTACTAAATCTTCAAAGAAAGTCCTTTATGGGGTATATTATAGGTGGGGCTGCTATTGCTACCTATTAAAGTGGTCTGGCATTCATTATAAGTCCCTGTTGTTATAACTTTGCCAAAATTTAGCTCTTCAGGCTGCAATTTTTGTTGGGTTGGCTTGCCCCCAGTCCCCCACATTGGGTGTCTCCTTCATTTTTCCAACGTTAAGAAAGGAAAAAAAGTCTGCTTTTGCTCATATCCACATAGTTTCATAGACTTGAAATATGGAAAATTTTTAGCAGATACATATCTTGTTAGTTGTGTAAAGGATTTCTTAAACTTTGCCACTCTACAGGCTATATCTTAGATTCTGTTGCTCAGGAGAGACTTCAGGTATAATTCTGAAATTTTTTCCTAACCTTCTACTGACAGGTTGGAAAACAGAGGCCAAGGGGAAAGAGGGAAAAGAAGTTTAGGATGGGTAACTGGGGGTGGAGGTGAAGTGAAGAGCTGAGGAAATCTGACAGATGGAAATACAGAGCATAATTGGTCTGATTCTGTGTCACCTCTGATTCTGTCTGAAGTAATTTCTTTCAAACTTGTTGTGAGTCTAGGGTGTTCTTGATCTTTCCTTTCAGCAAATGGTGGATCTTCTCAAACCTATCGTGTATGACCCAAGCAAAGAGTAAAAACTCTCTCTTGCAATGTTTTGTCCAGCTGTGTCATGTAGATGCAATGCTAGTTTGGGTTACATGGCTGAGTAGTATTTTTTCATAAGACCCTTTCCTATCTAGTGTGGGCTGTGTGGGATGAGCAGAGTTAATGCTGTTACCTGAAGAAATGAAGCTGTTACCTGAGTAACAAATGTTTTTGTCAGTTATTGCAGCACTTAAAAACATGTAATTAGTGAAGCAGGAAGAAAAAGGACAGTATCATGATTAAGACCATGTACTCAAGAATCATGAAAAATGTGATATCAAAAATGTAATTGCATGTCAGATATTAGCCAGTGTAGAAATGGTAGATAATCAGAAAATCTTGTTATCACTGTCAGCATAACAAACATACAGAAAAGTGTGAGCTGACATATATAGATTCCTTTCCTAACTTTTGAACAGTCATTTTAGAAGCCTTACTGATAATCCTCTAATGGTATTTTTAGAAAATGAACTTTTCAAGAGCAGACCATGTGTTTATAATCTATCATGTAAATGAAATAAAAATGTTAAAGATATTCTCATATGGAAAGTCCACTATTAATCTATTGACATTAAGATTTTAATCTCCCCCTTCCACCCCAGAAAATAAATAATAGGTTGCTAAAATTTCATTCTGTTTCAAAAGCCTTAGATGCAAACAAGATGTATCAACAAAACTGTTTAATGATTTCAGCATTTTTGAATTTTGAAGTTGCACATAAAGAAACTGTTGTAATAAATACCCCTAGAAATAAAATGCTGCATAAAATAATTGGTAAATAAAGTAAATGTCATATTGAGTTAACAGGAAAAGTTTATTCATGTGTATTCATTAACAAGGAAGTATATAAAGGGAAGAAGAATTTTCTGAAAAGGAGAGTTTATTCCCTCTGCAAATAGCAGAGGTACTGTCTTGAGCTTTCTGTATCCACGCTTACTGATCTATTACCTGTGTTAATGACACAGCCATTTGCTGCGATTTTGTGTACTCTCCAGAGTTACAGCTGGGGTTCTGCTGCTGGCATAGACAGGAATTTTAGAGGACTTGACTCATGCATCATTTTTATTTATGCAAGCAAATTATTAGTAATGCAATTAAGACATTGATGAAATTTAAATAGCTTACTTATTTGCTTGTAAGAAAAGTTTATTTTATGAGATGTTGTATGAATGTGATCTCTTTTTGTACCACTCATTTTCTACTTTATACGGCTTGTTGAATGTTCTGTTACAATGTTACTTGTTTTGTAACTATCTACAAAGTTCTCTGTTGCAACCACAGTTTTACCTGATTGCATCTATATATCAAGTACCTCTACCTGTTCAGGCTTCACAGGTTGTCCTCTACTAACCATGTGCATCTCTCATTATTGTATCTTTCTTACTTTCTTTGCTTCAGATCCTATACTTGCAAGTTTAAAAACAAACCTATGAGCTTGGCATCTGACAATCTTGGAAATTCACCTTGTGACCTGAGAGCTCAATAGATTTCTGTCTTGTCCATGTATCCTCACAAGTGCTGAAAGGTTCTGTTGATGTAACCACTTGTTTTAGATGCTGCTGCTTTTTCCAGATTCTGTATGCGCAAGAAAGTTTAATGTTTGTCTCTTAAATCAGAGGAGCCGTGTAGAGTGTCTGACAATGATCTCGTGTTTCCCTATGCTCTGGCAGACCTCTCCAAGGAAAGGTCTTACTGAAGGTTTCTTCAAATGAAGAGAAAACTAAGATTTGGGTTTGAGTGAGAGAGCTGCAGCTGTTCTGTGAGACTGAAAGCTGCATATCTAAAAAGTATAACCCAGATCTTGAATCCCAGCAGAAAGACAGCTGCCACCCTGAGCTGTGTACAATTCTTGCTGTAGTTGACACTGTCAAGTAGAGACATCTTAGTTAAAACCATCTTTCCAAGGAGGTTGGAGTTCTCGCATTTCCATAGCTAATAGTTCCACACCTTTCAAATACTTTCTTGTCCATCTCTCCGTGGTGCTTCTGACTCTCAATGCAAGCATTCAGTGCAGTGGACATTGAAGCGTTAGATGATATCAAGGCAACAAGGAAGGAAGCAAATACACATTGATTTTGCTAAGGAGGCAAGAAGCAACACAGTAGTTTTTAAATTTGATCAAGAAAACTCCGATTGCTTCAGAATTAAATGTGCGTAAGAACTGCATGTGTTTCACCTAGAAATTAGGGTTAAGTACAGTGGTCATAATGACAGTAAACAAAAAAACCAACACTAACTTAAGTGTGAATGTACTTGTCCATATTACCATCAGATCCTAGCTGACTTGCAAGTCAAACAGATTTTTACTGTCGGCATGAAAATCAAGGTTTTAATCTTAAAGTTATTTTTTTTATTTGTAGAGAAGTATTGATTTTTGCAGATTTTTCCTTATGGTTGTGTTTTGTTACTTAGTGCTGACTTCCACAAGAGCAGCAAGAACTAAAAAGTTGTTATATTTATTTGAAGTAGGCACAGTACATGTCACACATTTGACTGTAGCCATATGTGTCCCTTTAAAAGCGGGAATACTAAAGAATTTTAAGCACAAGGTTTTTTTGTTTGTTGTAGATATCATCTATTATATAGCACAGTGGTTTCTCACCTTTCTTTGGGAGTTTTTTGGGTTTGGGGTTTTGTGTTTTTTTGCTTTCTTTGCCCTTTCATAAGCCATGTTCCCCTGTACTTCTAGGTCTTTCTCCCTGATTAGATGTGTTAACTTTCTGCAAAATAATTACGACTGTTAATTTCAAATGTATTTGGGCATGCCATATGTTTTGCAAGAGTTCGCAAAAAATGTGTCATTGCATGCCTAATTTGAGTACACAGTGATGAGATTGTTCATAGCAATTGGGCTGATCACCTGAAAAAACACCTACCTATTGCAGACCATGCATGAAAATTCTGATGTTTATACAGAGTTCCTAAGGAAATTTTAGCTTTTTGGGATTGTTGGGATTTTTTTAAAGAGCCTGTATTGTAACATCTGAACATGTATTTGCATTACTAACCCACAGAGACATTTTGAAAGTTACAAACGTAAGATCTAAAAATATACAAACTAAACTATAGGTACCCTGGTCCTTTAGTTGATGAAAGAATGAATAACTGTAATTGTGGTATATAAAAATGAGCTAAACTCTCAAAAAGGAGTTTTAGGTATGGAATATAAAATCATTGTGGTCTATTTTTAAACTAAAGAAGTTAAACTTTGCTATTTATCTCCATCCCATACTCTAGTCTTTAAAATTAGAATATTGCTATTTTTTATTAAGGGACATTTTACCATTGTTCAGTCTACTGTTGAGGAACACAATGCTTATCTAACTTACTACTGTATATTAGAATCTAAGCAATCTAAGTATTTTTTTCATCTAACGTCATAAGTGAGGAATATTAATTGGGGTAGCAATCTCTTTGTAAAATATTACAATAATAGCTTTATGATATTCCTTTCAAACAATACTATTTTAGTGATAGAACAGCATAAAAGGACATGAACTCTTTTTCATATCATTAAAAGCTTTATTTATGAAAGCACAGTAGGGTAATAGATAAAATTAATTAAAAGTAGATGTGTTTAATCTTTACCATCAAGCATAAAGTTACAGCATCTGCAAACTGGCCCAAATGGCTGCTTGGCTGCACTAATTTGCATAACATGTCAAGAACTTGCATCTGAAAGCATATGGCAAAGAGAATTTTGAAACCTTAAGCACCCTCTTATACATTATGGGAATTTTAATAGATGAAGTATCCAATTACTTTACAAAGGGGATTCCAGGTTTAATTAAGGTAGGAGACAGAGAGGCACTCAAAATTGTACTTTATGATTGATGTTCTGTGGTAAAAGTTGAGTTTGGTTAAATTATTAGGTGCCATCAACACAGATATGCTGTTAGACAGTCAGGACTGGGTGTTAGTTTTGGGAGTTTGGTTTTCTTTTTATAAGTATTAAGTAGAAATATTTGATTTTCTATTGTACTACAATTACTGCACTACTTGAAGGAGTCCCTGTTCCCACTCTCACAATTGTCATTACTAACCAGAAGACATGTCTGGATTTACCTTTAAAAAAACCCCATAAAACCCAGACACACAAACCCCCCATTCATAAGAGCATAATGTTATTCTGTTATATCTGTAAGAAAACAAGGATATACATGAAAAATGTATGAGTTCAGTTCTGGGATTGACAATTTTACATTTGGAATGCACTTGAATCTGCAGAAATGATCTGTTGTCACGACAGCTAGTGGGAAGATGGCTGTGTTACTGCCCTGATCGTGTCTCTTAACATCTCATTTGGAACTATGGGGTTTCTGCATCCTCTCTGCAACAGTTGCAAGCTATAGGCCTTTGTACATTGGAGCTCCCTTTATGTGGCGTTTTGTAACATACAATATTTTTTCTTCACCAGTGAGAGCCTTGGGATAATTTTGCTTAATGTTGGCAGTTAAGATCAGAACCAGAGAGCAAGAACCATTGCAAAATTCCATGCATTAACTAAATATTATTCTGGGGAAAGGGAATCTTCGTATTTTTCCTTCGGGGTTCTCATCAAACATGTGTCTTGCATTACCTTTCACTAAATATCTCTGGCTGTTTTTGCTTGTGTTAAAGAATCAGGAACAAATTTGGCATGTAGTTTGTTTACTGCTTAACAATGAGGACCACTCAACAATTAGAAAGATTGTCCTAGACTTCAGGCTGCAGATAATAGCTCTAGCTTCCTTTTTATTTATTTATTTTTAAAATTCGTTTAAAGCAGAGTTCCAGAATCCAAACTAAAAAGCTGTGTATTGTGTCTGAGGCTTTAGATCTTGTAGAGATTGGATTTATCAAACTTTTGTTGTTCCGCCTTTACATGGCGTCACTCGTCTGTAGCCTGTAGCTATGCAGCTGATTTATTTTATTGTTTTAGTTTTAAATGTGGGAATTGCTTTAGGCATTTATTCTAATATTCATATCTTCTGAATTAGGGTTGTATTGTTGCAGCCATTCTATTGGAGGAAATGATAGTATTCATGCAATTGATTGAAATGGGAATGAAATGCATAATAGAGATTAGCATAAAAGTTGACATAAACCCAACATTTTAAAGAAAGCCAGACCAAACTGGTAGCTGCTACATAAAAATGCTTAATCTGTTGCTGTTCTGCACCCGTTCACCTGACAGCCATGCTCTTTGGTACTCCTTCAATGTCATGGTTCAGAATTGTGGCAGCAAAAACAATCTATTCTTCATGGTGACAATGCTTTTGTTTTTTTTCCCCTCTCTGATCACTGGCAAAATGTGGCATTCAGTATATATTTATTCTCCCATCCATAAGCTCACTTCCAGTAAAAGCAGCTTCTTTTTCCTGTTAACTTGTAAGCCCGATTCCTTTTAGAGCACAGGGCTTGAAGGATTTACTAGAACACTGAATCTGGTCCTATAGCATTGATGGGAATCATGCCCCCTAAGAAATCATGTTCTAGTCTGCATTGTAACAGCACAGTTACATATTTTTTTTTGCTTCTTTTTTTTCTAGTGTTGGTTCCCTTGTTGTGTTTGTAGACCTAATCTCAGTAGCTGTCTAAGCTTTAGATTGCTGATGGGTAGTAGAAACAGCGATGTCACAATTTGAAGCAAATAGAGTAGTATATGGGTGCTGACAGCATTGGAAGTGGCAGAGTCCCAAGAACAGACTCCAGCACATCCTTGCTCTTTGGTCCTCCAAGACAGCACTGTAGCTCTGCTTCCTTTTGCAAAGGTTAAGTTGTGGACTTTTCCTTGGTCCTAGGTTTGTTCACACCTGAATTAAATTGTAACATTGTTTTGGGGAAAACAAAGCTGGTTTACTCTGGTTTTTTTAATTGGTGGTTGTTGTTTTACTTCTGGCCAACATAGTAGCCTGCATCAGTTCCATTTTTACTTCATTTCTGCCGAATATGGTGACCAGAAATGCACACGCTTACTCCAGATGAGCTCTTGCCACTTTGTGTGACTCTTGTTATTTCCTTATAGGACTTTTGGAATGGGTTTGCATTCATTTTTTAATTCACTTTTTGGTCAGCTTTGGGATAGTTTTGTAATTCAAAATAAAGACAACAAAGGACTCCCTCTATATGCTGATGACAGCAGCAAGCTTAAGTTATTCTATTAGTGTGATATGTCTCCAACTTGAGCAAAAGCAGTAATGATGGGGTCTGGAATCAACAGTTTCTGCAACATATTCCATAGTGAATTCAGTCTTGTCAGGGTTGCTGACATGGACAACATTAAGAAGTTTTTGAACTTTTGTTATGGAACATACCACATGGTTTCTTAGTGTTGTTCTGCCTTTCCTGGAAATATGATTTGACAGGACAAGGGGAAACAGGTTCAAACTAAGGCAAGGTAGAATTAGACTGGATATTAGGAAGAAGTTCTTTACTGTGAGGCTGGTGAGGCACTGGCACAGGTTGCCCAGGGAAGCTGTGGCTACCCCCCTCCCTGGCAGTGTTCAAGGCCAGGTTGGATGGGGCTTTGAGCAACCTGGTCGAGTAGGAGGTGTCCCTGCCCATGGCAGGGGGCTTGGAATTAGATGATCTTTAAGGTCCCTTCCAACCCAAACCATTCTATGATTTGGTAGCAACACCAGTTAAAGAGCTTTTGTTCTTTTTTAAATATTATACTCACATTTTTTTTTCTAATAGAATCCAAGATACTTGTTTGGTTGTTATTAGAGATGTACATTGCAATGTAGTTGTTAGAAAGACTTGAACCATACCTTGCTGCCCAAGATCTATTTTATTCTATAAATATTTTGTAGCTGCAATGAAGTATATAGGTAATAACTTCTTTTTACCACAAGAAAATCTCATATTATTTGTCTCAGTTCCAGGCTTAGATGAGATTTATATCCCATTTAAAAACATTTATAGTCATTATAGATTATTAGATAGATAATGCAGAACATCCTAATTATATTTTTCCAAATCAAGTAGTTTTCCCTTTGAATTCAGAAAATCTGACTATCGTATCCTATTTTAGTCCCTTTGACTTCAGTTTTAAATTCCTAAGAATATGTTACACAGATTAGACAATTGCATAGGAATTTCTTGATAATTTCTGACAGATGACATCAATACATTCACACCTGAATGCAGTTGTAACGTTGTTTTGAAGAAGACCATTTAACAAAGCTATTTACTCTGTTTTCTTCTTTTGTTTTGCTTTACTTCGGGCCAACATAGTAGCCTGCATCAGTTTCATTTCTACTTCGTTTTTGCAGAATATGAGTGACAAGAAACATACACACCTACTCTACATAAGCCTTGAATTTAGGTCTTCAAACTTCTGAATAATAGATACAACTTACTTGGTTTTTAATGTTAAAATTTTCTATTCATGAGCAGAATGCTGTATTTTTACATTTAGGAATTTTTGCATGTTAGGAATCTATGAAGAAATGAAGATGAAATACCTTCATAATCAATGGTTATGAAGCTTTAAGTGGGGAAAAAAAATAATTAATATAAACATTGGCTAGCCAACCACATCCTCAGAAAATCTATACTGCAAGCACCACGAGTTTCTCGTTTCCTTTCATAAGCAGTCCCAGTGGCAGAGTTCCGGGTCAGGCTTTTACTTCTCTTTAGCTACTGCTGAAACATTAACATACAAACCTCTGTCTGAAAACTTAAATGAATCATAATTGGCCACAGGGCAAACATCTTGCGGGTACTTTTATGTTTCTTTTTAAGATGTGAATTGGATCATGACATTGTTCATTCTGACTAAATTAATTCTACTTTTCCTAACCTCATTCATGCTAATTAATTTATAAATAATTTTGCCAGTGGGGCTGTAGGCGATACAGCACCTTAGTGATAACACAGGGTAACTAGAAAAGATAATGTATGTACTTCCTGACTGCAATATATAAAGAACTTGAACTTACACTTCTAGTTACCTGACATTTGTTCTTTCCTCCAAGGGATTCACAAAGGTTTTCTTCAGTGTGTTTAGTACAGTGTAAAACTCAGCAACCTGAGTAGATAAAATATTAACCTTTTCCATCTACATAAGAGTTGTAGCCCTGTGCTGAAAAGTACTTCTAGAATCATATCAATTTACAGATGAGGATACTTTCCTGGTATTACTTGCTTCTCATACCAATGATATAAAATTTACTGTAAATTGAATTCAAACAGCTTAGAGTCCTGTGGAAGACAGTTTGTGAATTACTTGTTGCTTTTACACTTGCAAAGCAAATATGTATGAAAGTGTATTTTAGTGGCCACTTTTAACCCCCTAAAGCAAGATCTTTTGATGGCTTATTATTTTTTGTTTATTTTATAAACAAAAAAGCTTTTAAACCTTTTATATTCCCTAAAAGTGATCAAAGAAAATCCCAGTATGTACGTGGTTATTTTGCTTTTATAAATAAAAATCATATTGGCACCTACTACGTCAAACATTCAAATAAAATACAAATTCTCACAGTTTTAGCTTACATCAAAGATGGAAATCATTGTGTGGTTTTGGAAACTAAAGCAACTCCAAGATAGACACAGTTGGAATTTTTTTATATGACAGCCTGTTTCATACACTTAGTAACATCAGTGTGAAGTTGAACGTGTGCATCTTAATGAAGGAGGAACTTTTATAGTGACTTTTAGGATTAAGATTCATCTAGGTGACACAGATTTATGCAGCAGAAACAAACCTAAAATAATAATAATATTATTTATTTTTAGATGCATATAAACCACAAGGTAACATTTCTTGAATTTGTTTTTAGTAATTTGAAATACCTTGTAAATTTTCCTGCAAAATGATACTAATAATTGGGTTTCTTTTGGCAGGTTGTCAAATTGTTAAGTAACAAAAGATCTCAAGCTGTTGGAATATTAATGTCTAGCCTTCATCTAGACATGAGGGACATTCAGCATGGTAAGTAAAATAATTATTGTCCAATCGAGCTCTGATCACATCGTTAATAATCTGAAAATGCTCATTATATCTATCTTTTGATATGTAAAATAAATTATTAAGAGGGTTTTTGTACACTATTTTTTCTGAAAGTAGCTTGTTCTATCATTTATTTTCCCTTTCTAGCAACACATTCCTTTGTCTTGTACAGAGAAAATACATTAATTTGAAAATTGCCATCTATATTCTTTGGCATTGGTTATCTAAGTGGTATAAAATATAGTCATCTTGATTTTGGTCTTTCTGAAGAAGAAAGTGTGGTGTGGTGTTTATTTTAATTCAGCCTTAGGACATATCAAGAAAAATGAATTATAAAATTTAATTGATTTGCTATATAAAATAGTCTCTATATTTGGGTTAGCAGAAACTGTGGAGTCCTTTCATCTTCAACAGCATTTTTTACAAAGAGAGAACTTTTGGGGAGTGTAATACTTTTTACTTTTATGCTAAGAGACAGTAGTGCAAAAAGGTGAAAAGTGGAATTGCGTTTATATTCGGAGCATCCCTTATGTTTCCCAAAGGCTTTGGATAGATTTGAAGCAGATTGAATTATCCTGTGAAGTGCCAGCCTATCTATTAAATAAATGTGGTTTCAAGTATAACACAGACTTCATAAATCACAGAAACATCTTGTGAACTTTCTAGGTTATGTAGTTACAGCCATGCATTCAGTTTACTATGATTTGCTTATTTTGTGAAATTATTCATAAATAGAACAAATTTCAGAGCACTCTGTCGGTTAGTGAGTAACTCTTAATCACAGTTTTAAGTTTTTATTAAACTGTTTTGATGATTACTAGACTTCCTCAAGCTGAAGCACTTAAGATGGTAGTCATAGAGCAAGGCGCCAGTACTGGCGCCAAGAAGCACTTGGTATTTCCAAAGCTGGCAGATGTAGTTCAGTTAAGTCATAGAGCAAAATCTGAAAACAATGATATGGTCCTTTCCTTCAGTAAAATATTCAACTTGGTTTCAGCTAATAATGAGAACCTTATGAATAAAGGAGTCCGCCTAACATCTGTGTCTGTGGTAAAGCCAACACAAGTTCATTGAAAATTTGCTTGCTTAACATGCAACACTAACAATAACATGGCATGAATGTCAGTAGTTGAAGGGGTCAAACAATATTATGCCTAACCTTTATCCTATTACAATATTAAACACACATGATCATCTAAGAGCTCTGTGCAGATTTTGTATATTCCTCTCTCAATAGCTGTTTTCTAAAACCAAAATTTTCTGCAAAGGGGAATTTAGTAGTGCTCTTATTCCCTTGCTGTGCAGAAGTGATTGAACAAACATGAGAACTTTTGTCTGATGGGGAAATTTGTGGAAATGTTTGGAAGATCCTGGTGTTAAAAATGTTTTCTTTTAAGGACATTAAATAGGCATGGAGGAAAAGTGGTGAGGAGTAGGAAAGAAATTTGCATGGTGGGGGCAAGGAAAATAGAGGAGAGACCTCACTGAGAACTATTTCTGGCATCAGTCACTCCAGGCAGAATTCTCCGAGTGATCTAGCCACAAAGGCTGTGGAGAAATTACAAAATAACAAACCCCAGTATTTAGCTTCACCTTTATGTATGCACTGTTTTTACTCGCTTGTTAAAAAAAGAAGGGCTTCTACATATTTTAAAGTTTTATAGCTCAGTGGTTTATCTGTTGCAATTCAAATATACTAATAAGAAGGCAATATTAAAAATTAAAATGTTAAAGAGCAGCTGCATTAGTAAAATAGGCAGTTGATATATTTTCATCTGTATATATTAAGATTTTATATATATGACAATGACTACAGCAAAAAATGTGACCAGTGTTCTTTGTCCACTGGCCCAGGGGTTTAATGGTGGTCTTGAGTTTTTTCCATGTTTAACATACAGTGAAATCTACTTTTACCCATATGTCACTCAGTAAAACGCAATGTTTTTTCATAAATTTAAAAGGCAGTCAAATGAAACTTTTTTCCTCTCACTCTGACAATTTGTAGTGGTAGGCAACTTTCTTTATAGGCTTTCTTGTAAATATACCCTATATGACATATAAAGCGTATCCGTGGGATGTAGTGTTCGTGCAAATTGCAGAAGAATTGTAAATTTTATTTATTTATTTACTGGCCATAGAAAAGTACCTAGAAAGAGAGAGAAACTGCTAATGCAGTGCAGTATTTAGTCCATTTCTTGGTTTGCAGGCTATTGTGTTTTATTTTCTAACCATTTAGACAAATTTCAAAGTGTTACAGGAACACAAGGGAAAACAATTTTGCTGGGTATTAATTCACCTAATAAATTTAGGATTTCAAGTTTTAATTCATACTGTGTTTAACTGAAGAGCTTAAAATAACTTGAAACCTGGGCAAATGTATTTAATGTCTTGTAAACATGTATTTTGTTTGCTTTTTAAGATAAAGTAGTGAAAAATTGTCTGCAAGAAACAATCCTTGATGAAAGATTGTTTTGGAAACTTGAAAATTCAAATTGGTTATGGTATTTTCTTGAGTAATCTTGAATATTTAGCTACTTTTTCATGCGTGTGTGATTAGATGGCATTTAATGGAAGGTCTCAGAGTATTGCAATATATGCTAAATAGCTTTCTTTAATGACGATGGTATCCTTGTTAAATGTCTGCTTGTAGAATTGCATTTGTCTGCTCCCGACTTTGAAATAGATTTAGTAAGACAAACTCCCAAATTCTGCCTGCTTTTAAAATATTTTTGCAGTGTGGAAGGAGTAGTTGTAATAATCAGAGCACATTTGTGCTGAACTCCAGTACATCTTTCTAGTAGTGCTTTAAAGTAGGGTAAGTTGGTTTTTGTTGTTATTATGGGTTTTTTTAGTAGATTCTAATTGCTAACAGAACTCCCAGCTACTTTACTCCCAGTCTAGGCTAGAACAGTAAGAAATGTTGGTCTCTTTAGTTGCAGTGTCATTTCTGTGTTATTAGTACAAAAATGAGTCCTATTCTCATGGTTTCTCTGGTTTCACACAAGCTTTTACTGACGCCTATTTTTTACAACCATCTATCAACTATGCAAAACATTTATCCAGGCATTTAGCTTGTTTTTTTATTTTTTTTCACTTTACCACAAATATCCTTTATCCAATATTATGTTCCCACTGGAAATATAGTTGTATTTGGCTACATGATACAGCCAAAGCTTGAGAGATACCAAACAAGCAATTCTTACATATTTTTTTCCTTTATAGCTTAGATTTTCTTCCTAGAGAAAAAACTTTGGTTTTAACAGAAGAAGAGAAGGCTCTGAGGAGACCTCATAGCAGCCTTCCAGTACCTGAAGGGGCTACAGGAAAGATGGAGAGGGACTTTTTACAAGGGCATGGAGTGATAGGACAAGGGGGAACTGTTTCAAACAGAGAGTAGATTTAGATTGAATATTAGGAGGAAATTCTTTCCTGTGAGGGTGGTGAGACACTGGCACAGGTTGCCCAGGGAAGCTGTGGCTGCTCCCTCCCTTAAGTGTTCAAGGCCAGGTTGGATGGAGCTTGGAGCAACCCGGTCTAGTGGGAGGTGTCCCTGCCCATGGCAGGGGGCTTGGAATTAGATGACCTTTAAGGTCCCTTTCAACCCAAACCATTGTATTTTGGTTTTTTTTCTTAACATTTCAGAGATGCAACATGTGCTTAAATTAGAGACCCAACAAGAGTTCAGTATGTTCTGCATACAATAATCTGTGACTATAGATTAATACATAATTGAACGTTGAGTCTGTGCCTGTGTTTAAGGACCACGTCTCTTAAATAAGATACCTCTTTTTAATAAAAAAGTTGTCTGTCATAACATGAATAAAACAACTGTTTGGAATTGTGACTATGCTGCAGAGAATTTGATTGTCAGTGTCTTCCCCATACTCTTGCTTACAAAGATACAACATATCCTCTTCTGTGTTTAAGCTTTTATGGCTGTGTTACAAGTGCAGTAAGAACAGCAAAAAAATCTGTGTGGAAAAATAGCAGGAAAACTAAACTGAAGATGTCAGTCAGAAGAAAAATAAATTTTATGTTTCATGCAGATAAATTTAGTTAAATAATGCAGATAAATTTAGTATAAATAAATTTACTACACAGTCAGATTTATATCTAGTATTTATCTCTAAAATGGAAATGAATCCTTTGTTCAACAAAATCATCTTTGAGCACACCTTGTAAATACTGAAAGTAGAAGCCTGGCAAAAATGATGCATACAATTCTCTGTCTTTTGAAGTTTTCTGTAATCTTTTCCAATTCAGTGAGTTTCTCTTAACAGGTTTTATCACTTCAGGCACTGTGTTACCTCTGGTATGGCTGTGATATTCCATCTACATTTCCGTACAGTTTCACATAGCAACTTGTGGTTGCCCTCGTTCTGTTGGAAGTAGTTTGGAGATTTTTGTGTCTGAATTTTGGACCACTTTTCTCATATCTCAATTAATAAGTCATTCCCCCCACCCTCCTCTGAGACGCAGGTAATCTACAGAACTTGATGGAGCTACCTGTCCCACTCTGATAATTGGGAAAAAAAAATACATATGGAAGACCAAGGCTTTTTTTAATACAACCCTCAGCTCACTGTTGGTCAGTGATATTGGGAAAGGAGGTTATACAAAATAATAGGAATAATAATAATAGGAATTTTCCTAATAATAGGAAAAACTATACTATGGAAAGGGCAGGCAGATTCACCTAACAGCTGGGAGAGCTCAATCTTTTAATCTGTATTTGAGATTATTTTACTGAAATTGTATTTGCAGCAGAGCTTGCTCTGCTAACAGAAGTACAATTTTGAACACAGATCTTCTGCCCTGAATTCAAGACAGATGTGCAGGAAGTGACTGTGCTTTAAATGTTAGTAAGCAAAATAAATGTTTGTTCTTTAGTATTTGGCTATTAGTGACAAAGGAACATGAGAAAATCTTGGTTTTGTTTTCTTACTTGGCTGCTCACACTGACACATAGAAATTATGAGCTAGGAGGGGCTTTGTCAAAGATTAGCTGAATTATTTTGCTTGAGGAGGAGGATACAGTGTCTCTTACACTACATTATTTAAATATCCTGTGCAGGAATTCTTCACACATTGAAGTATCACGTAGTCTCAGTGGTCATAGGTCCAAGAGGTGGAAATGGAAAGCAACGAGGAAAGAATAACTCAACATCTGGAAAATAAGACTCGTGATTAGTTTATTTTATGGAAGGTCCAGAGCCGACCTGAGCATTATTTATACTAATAACAATATATGTGCATAAGCATAATAATTTGAAACTCATAAACTCATAATACTGAAATATTTGTCAAGAACGGATATTTTACTGTTTAAACAAGTTATGAGGACAGAACAATGCATGATTGGATCAAATTCTTTAGATGTTGTTATACTGCAAGATAAACCAGCTGCCCCAAAATTGTTATTTCTGTCCATTTATGAAAAAAACCCTGGATGTAACAAAATATATACAATTTTTTCTGTTAGGTGGCAAGTCTGTATTTCTTTATCAAAGGAATGAACCATAGAGTGATTGCAGTCAGTGTAGGTTAGTTACAAATATTGAAACTTAACCTGTTAGTTCTGTTTTACTAGTTACGACTGAAATCCTTTAAACATTTTTTTTTCTTAATCGAATATTGTTAATTCAGACCCCTTAAAACTTACAACATTATGGCTTAAGCTTCCCCTCTGATAGCCTCTCCAACATGTGTTTAGATTCTTCTGAGACATGGCCAAAGAAAGATTGGTCGGTTTGGCATTTTTCTGTACTGTGAACTAGCACTTCTTCAAAAATTCACGCTTTGATCCTCAGTCTTATTCCTCTGTTTTTTCTTAGCTTTATGCTACCATATTCATTACATTAAGCCTGCTGTTATATTGCAAGCTTACACATTTTATTTCCTTATAATTACTTTACAAGCTCCTATTGTGAAATTATTGGTAAGGAAAACAACGGAATACACAAAATTACTTTTATAAAAGAGTTAAATTAGAATGTCACACATACATATTGCTGCAAATGTTTCTATTGCTTTGATACTGTTAGTATGCCCACAGGGTTCTGTACTAAGCAGCCAAAAGAGATTCTGAAGCCCTTGTCTGGCCACGTCTGCCAGAAGCAGCTAGTGAGGAGGGACAACAAGTGTCCTTGGAGACAGGTGAGGTTTCTGATGGATGTGCCATGAACTCTTGAGCTGTGAGAGAAAGCCCTGAAAGCCAGTCCTGAGTATTGAAATAAGGCCTTAAGTCCTTTTTCTATCCTCTGGGATTTTCTGAAGCTTAGTTCACTGTGACCAGAGGCCAATAAAGTACAAGCGGCAGTTGTTAAGGAAAAAAAACTTTGGTTCTAATTTTCTCAAAGTATGTATGCAACACATCAAGATAAGGAAGGACAGGATTATTCACAACACCAAGAAAGGAACTGAATGTTTTATGCGATACATCCTTTTGGAATTTACAATTGAAAATAAATTTATAGAATTAAACCGGTTTTCTATAATGCAAAACCCGTTTTAAAGATGTTAGCTTTTTAAATGAGGAAAATCATATTGAGATTTTTCACAATATTTGAATCAGTAGAGACTAATTACTGCCACATTGGATAGTTTGGATAATTAAAGATTTTTGTTGTTGTTAAGAACATATGAATGTAATTTAATAGAGAAGTTTTGTAAGAAACTGTAGCTGCATTGTTTGTCTGTTGTTTCAGTTGAAACAGTTTATTTTTTTTCTTGGAAGTCTGATTAACTTTGAAACTTTGAGAGAAAAGTTTTAGGAAAGTTCTGTTCTCCTAAAAGGAAAAAAGAAACACTGTTATTTCTCATTTGTGCATTGTGTAGTCACTCATAAGAGGGATGATTACAAAATCCTAAGCATAAAAGCCACAAAATATCGGTTATTAGCATTAGTACCATGCAAAAATTGGGGGGAGGGTGGAAGAAAAAGAGCACCTGGTCTCCTTTCCATAGCAGAAATATTTTCTAGTGGTCATACTTTTATACATTGCTGAACTACACAGAGGTGTTAACAAGAAAGGCTTATTAATTTACTAAGACCTTCCAATAATGCATTCACACATTTTTTCATTAAGTTAAAAGGCTTAGAAGAAAAGGATGTTTGCCACAACAATAAGTTTGTGATTTTTTCCTGTGTTTGTTAGATTTAAATATTCATACACACCTTAATGCAACTTCCATGACACAGCCATTAAAATCTAATTTAAACACGAGGTAGTTAAAATGAGGACTTAGTAAACTTTCAAGGTGAATATAGTTCCTCTTTTAAGGAAACAGTCAAAAGTATATGTTAAATTTGATCAAATGAAGATCTATCTAGCTTAGTGCCTGATCTCTGGTGTGGCTAACAAGAAAAAATATTTTTTAAGAAAATTAAAATGAGTGTCACTGACTGTTTATTATGCAGTATTTATAGGTCCTTATTTTATCCTTTTGCAGTAGTCGTCTTTCTCTAAAAAGTTTGTTTGAAACGACTTTCATACATGTTGTCTAGTCTTTTAATTTTTTAATTTTCAATTTTCATCACCAGTCTATGATCCATAGTTTTCTTTCTTCTCCTTGCAAATGAGGTGACTATCTGTGTATGCTGTTTTCAAGATTTATGTGTGCCATATGCCTATGACACGGTATCGCATCATCTTCTATTTCAGGCTCCATTTTTTCTGTATTGTTACTGACGTTCTGTTTGCCCTTTAACTGTTGCTAATTATTGAGCTTACGTTTGCAAAGAACCATGAAAAAAAATTGAGTGTCTTTTTTGGGGCAACAGTTGCTAATTGTGTATCTATCACAGGTTTCTATACAGTTTGGGTTGTTTTTTTTTCCCATCTACTTTGCATGTATTGACACTGAGTATTTAAGACATCGTTTTGTACACGTTTGTGGTCAGCTTTAAAGGGGGTAACTTTTATTATCTGCCTCATGTTCCTTAAATCATTACCACCTCATGTTCATTAAACAGCACTGGAACTTGCAAAGATCCTAGTAAGACTTCACTGCTACAACGCCATAATTTGAAAACTGATTGTTTATTTTTGTAATTGATTTTTTTTTTTAGCAGTTTTTATTATTAATCAGAGTAGACCTTTCCTCTTATCCCACAACAGCATAATTTTTTCTGAAGCCTTAGGTAAGGATTGTGAGGAGCTTTCTGCAAATCTAGGATCGGTCTGATTTGTTGCTAATGACTGTCTACTGCAAAATTGCATGCTACCCCTCTTTCTCATTACATTGGTTTATCTGTATGTTCTTTAAAAAAGCTGTTCTTCTGTGTAATAGATTGGCATTTTCCAGGCACCGAAGTCAGACGTACTGATTTGCAGTTTCCAGCATCCTCTTAGGAATTCTCCGAAAATTTGCATTTGTATATTCTGAAACTTGTTCAGTTTGAGACGGTGCCCAAAACGTATCACTTGAGAAGTACTGAACTTGTCTAAGAACAGCTTCGACCTTCTCTGTGGCTGTGAATCCTAACACAAATACTTTAACCTTTTCTGACTCTCTTTCTTTTGTGCTCTTTTTACAGCCAGGCTATCAGCATGCCCAAGTTCCTGTCAGACTTCGTACATCTGTTGTGTTTGAAAGCAATTTTATTACTAGCTTTGTGCATTTGGCGTCTTGATTTTAGACCCATTTCTTGTCAAATTTGCATTGAACTTATGAGACTTCTTGTTTTTCTATTTTCTTTGGCTGATTTCTACTTTTTGAAGAGTATCTTTTATTTACAGGTGTCCCTGCTGCTCTTATGTTTAATCATATATGTGGCTTTGAGAAGCATGAATACTGGGGATGTGAAAAGACTAGGGGGAAAAAAAAAGGATGTTTTAGAATTTTTCAGTGGATTTTTTTCCTCTGAATCTCTGAAGTAGTATCTGTAAGCTTCCTGCTGACATCCAGGCTTTTTTTACCCTTTTACTTGCTTCTCATTTTAATGTAATTCCTCCTCATACAGCCTAATTTTATGATGCTATTTTAAAAAATCTTTCCCCTCTTTCGCAAAGAGATTTCATTGAAGACTGTTACAGTGTCTCTGACTGTTTTGTACACTATTCAGAAGTATATGAAGTGTTTCTTCTCGTCTTTTAGTTATTTCTGCCTGGTTGCTTTGAGTAATAGTTGCAATATCCTAAAATTCAGACTCTGCATGGTGTCTCAAAAGTGTGCTTAAGGGATTCAACCTTCTGCCATTATATTTCTGTGTTGCTTATTATCTTACAGCTTTTACCATTTAGAAGTCACTATTGAGATGCTTGTTGAGTGGTCTGTAATAGAGTGCTAGCCGTTGTTGGGGGGTTTTTCCCTGTCTGGACCTGATCCCCGCCAGCGGGGCATATGTGGTAGATCTGGTACAATCGATAGCTCTATCGTAGCTGACCCCACTTGCTTCGGTGTGCGCTGCCACTCCTGTGCAGTAACCAGCTCTGGCACCACACACAGAATCACAGAATCACAGAATCCTAGGGGTTGGAAGGGACCTCGAAGGATCATCCAGTCCAACCCCCCTGCCAGAGCAGGGTCACCTAGAGTCCATCACACAGGAACGCATCCAGGCGGGGTTTGAATGTCTCCAGCCAAGGAGACTCCACAACCTCTCTGGGCAGCCTGTTCCAGTGCTCTGGCACTCTCACAGTGAAAAAGTTTCTCCTTATATTCACATGAAACCTCCTGTGCTCCACACAACCTTACACTGTCAGTGTCACACTCATTATCCTCCTTTTGTCACATTCGGAACAGCCATCAAATCCATCGGTAAATAGGAATGTGCCCACTGCCGATGTTCAATGCCTGGAAACCCTGTGCAAACGCCTCATAACCACAGCCTGGACTTTATCTACTGAGCTCTGCTCGTCTGGGTCATTTTTCCGCCTCGCCTCCCGTGGTTTACACCCGGCCGCCCCCCTCCTCCCCGCCGCCTCCGCCAGCCCGGCCGGGTCCCGCTCCCGGCAGTAGGTGGCAACCTCCAGCTGCTCGACCTCCTGGCTCCCTCCCGCTTTCCAGCTCCGGCTGAGGCTGTGCTGCTCCACACGCTTCCCAGCCGGTGGATACCCGCCTTTAGAAAACAGCTCGAGGTGTAAGGAAGAGAGAGAGTGGTGCAAAGATGGGCGAGACATTTGTTTGCTGTACCCATCCATCACCCGTGGTAGGTAGGGTAAGAAGCAGTGCAGGGGAAATCACGGTTTTCTACTGTAAAACAATGTGAAATGTTTAGTGTGAGAGCTTGCTGTTTCTCCTGCAGGAGCTGTTGTGTCAGTGTTCCTGTACCTGTTGCTTTCTGGGGTACCTGTGTTTCTCCTTTTTCTCTTCTTTCCCTTGTTTTGTCATGATCCCTAGACAATGAATGATCACAGTTATTTTTGTTGTTCTGCTGTTCCACAGAAAACCTCCCCAAGCAATACGAGCTAGATTCTATTTCAGCATAAGTGTGCTTTCTGTTTTTAGTGGAGTTGCAATTGTTTTGGCTACCTGGACACAAAATATATCTCAATGGCATTGAACTGAAGTGATATAGAGAGCTTCTTGTAATCTTAGTCCTCAGTAGGCCAAATAGTCACAATACTGAGACAAATACACATAGGTGACTCCAAAAACCACTAGATTATTTTTTTTCTTAGAATTTACGTATTTTGGTTTTCCACATACCCAGGCATTTGGTTTTGTTGCAATCCCAGGCTTCATTTCCTTGAGTTATTAATCCTAGCTTTTGAGAAACACTTCGGAGCATGAAAAAAGATGGAACTTAAACCATAAACATGCATCCTTCTGCCCTCAGTTATCACAGTACCGTGATTTGAATTAGTAAAGATGTGTCATCTGTCATCTACCTAGCCAAAAATCTTTTTGCATTGTTTTCATAATCCCACCACACTTAGAACACGGACTAAATATCACAAGATCATGACATCATTTTCTTAGCATCTGTAGCTCTTTAATACTGTAACTTCAGAATATTTGGTGAGAGGCTTAACGTGCATTACTACGATGATATCCCTGGTGTTCATCCAGACATCAGACGTGTAGATTACCAGGCTACATCTAAACTGCTCTGCTGTGCCCAAAACAAAGTTTTAATTTCATTTGGAGAATAAATTGGGAGTATGTAATTTTATTTCCGTGAGATACTACCATCTGACAGAGGGAAAGGGAAATTTGTTTTTGAAAGGAAGCCTCTCAAATGTTTTGCATTTGTAATTCTTGGGCAAGCAAATTTGTATTTTGATTTATGACCGCAACAGTTGACTATACAGCAGTTACAGAAAAATGGGGACTTGCTTTGTTTGATTTCTGAATCACTGTAAGTCTCCATATAGTGTTTTCTAACTAGCTCTACTACTACAGATACTGGTATCATCATCCACAATTGGCTAGCTTGAACCATAAGCCAGGAAAGCTTGTTTCTGAATGATGGTGCATGCCTTCATGGCTGAAAGAACTTGCAGTACTTTCTGTTGTAAATCATCAAAAAGTAGCAGCATTTTAGGTAGTCTATGTAAAATGATTTAGGCTTACTGATGTTAAAGGAGAACAGTAGAGAACTTCAGAGGGACCCAGCAAAGGGCAAACACGCAGCTCAACTCTAGATTTTTAGAAGAAGCATTCTAAGCATTTCATCTGGCTGCTAAATAAGGCAAGTCATGTAATATTGCCTCTTAATTTCTGCTGCAAGCTATTAGTCTGTATAAATACGAACATTTTAGCAGTATAAATGATCTTGAGTTCCAACAGAAATTTTGACCCCTCAACCTTTGGCTTTCTTTGAAGTCATTGATAGTTTTGCCATTGACTTTGGTGAGTCTAGGATTTCATACAGATACTTTAAGTGATGGAAAGTCAGTGTATCCCATGAAACACTGTTCAAAAGGTTAATTTCCCTCACTTTTAGCACTTAAAATATTCTTTCCATAGTGAATTTGTCAGATTAACTTACAGACATCCTTCATTCTTTCCCGCTATTGGGGTGAGAAATTACAGGGCCAGCTATTTTCGAATATCTTCTCATGTGGATATACTGTTGGTTACATCTTAACTTTCTTCTGTATAAGCCAAATAGATCAAGCAATTCAACAGAAAGACAAGTTCTTAAGGTTATTCTGCTATTTCCTTTATTGGCATCTTTGATATTCCAGCAGCTATAGCTCTAGTCTAAAGGTTGTTTTGACTTCTAGTTGCTCCTAGGGGGAGGAGGAGTCTTATGTTAGTCATTGATCATGATTGCAAAGAGTGTAATCAAGTTGGGTCTTTGGGTGAGTTTGAGCCTGCTCAGGAAAGAGCAGCTCTTCCATTAGCATTGCCATATGGACTTCACCGAGGATTAATAACTTTTTTTAATATCTTTCTTTTTGATGTTGGTAAAGATGTGTTTAGTTGCAGTAAGCTGATAGCAGATTCCTATGGAAGTCTAAGATATTTTCCTTTCTGGTAGTGTTTCATGAGCCATTAAATTTTCAGGTCTAGGAGTTCAGCAGTTGTTAATTCATTTAGTGTTGACACTTAAGTAAGTTAATGTAAGTATTCTAAATTGCCAACTGGACACACCTGGAGCACTATAACTATATCCTAACTGTGGGTAAATTGAGAACACAAAAGCTAAGGTCACATTAGCTGTTTAATGTAGAGAATGTATTTTTTTAAAAAACACGTTTGGTATCTACCCTCCTAAATTTATCAAATAAATGTTCAGAGTGCTATATAACTGTATAAAACTGGTATATCCTTGACATTATTTTGAGAGATGAATTCTGGTCATTTCTCAAACAAATATAACAGCAAAAAAAAATCAAGAGGTTCAATGGTGAGTTAGAAGAATGATTAAAGAGTGGAATGTGTATGAGGAACATGGATAGGCTGGGGCCGGTTCAGAGCTGCTCTAGATCACAGAATAAGGCAAATTGTTCAGAGATCCCATGCAAAAAAGTCAGTGTCCTTCTAGTGATCATGATGTTAGAATAAGCATAAATCATTTTTCCAAGAGATGGAATAATTTTAACCTAAGTTTATTCTTGACTTTGCACTTCTTTAAACCTAGATTTCATCTTTGCCAGTGAATTACTAGATGATTCCAAATAAATCTCTTCCTCCTTCACCTGCATTTTGTTTATCATTTAGAATGAGCTCTCTAAAGTGTGAAAGAAAAATCTCATCTCTTATGGACTGGACTTCTTAGAGATAGCCATGGCTTTGTTTACTTTGAGCTATTTTAATGAAAATAGATAAGTCAGAATTAAACCAAAAGCTGGCAAATTTGAATTGTGACAAAATCCACAAGTAATTAAGAGTCTGAATTACCTTGAAGCCTAAAGGCTTGTTTGTATTCCAAACAAGTCTTGCTAACTTCTTTCAGCTGCACTCAGTAGGAGATCACAGAATCACAGAATGTTAGGGGTTGGAAGGGACCTTGAAAGATTGTCTAGTCCAACCCCCCTGACAGATGAGGACAACCGAGAGCAGGTCACACAGGAATGCATGCTACCTTGTTTTTCAAAGTTCTATTTGCAGACATCCTTGGACTGCCATGATTACATAATCACTGGTACCATAATTAGCCTGTGGGACTCCTAGACATAATGTCATTGAAATAGAGATTGAAAAGAGTTAGAGCCTATGTGGATCTAAAAGAAAAGCCAAACACTAACACTCGGGAAACCCAAATTTTATTTCACTTGACTCATGGGTACAAAGCTATAAATCATATCTGTCTGCCAATACGTTGATACATGATGTTAGATCTACTGCATATTTGCTTTGCAGCTGATGTATTTGTGCAGTTTTGTTATTTTTACAACAAGAACGTGAAAAAGCTTAGTACAAGCTGATATTGAAGTGAAAGCCAATAGCATTGGTTTTTTATAGCAGTAATTTTATTTGGTATAACAGAATTTCTTACATGTAAAATATATCCATATGCTAATGGTTAATTTTATATTAAAATCTTGTTCTAGAAACACTTTTTTTAAAAAAATAGTTCTAAGAAACACTTTGCCTGGAGAACAACAAACTCTTACTACAAGGGTAAAGCAGAATTTATTTTTTTTTATTAACTTTTTTTAATGTGTCTTATATCGCTTGCATTTGTGTACTATGCTAAGCCTTAAGTAGCATTTTGGGAATTATCATGGTAAACTTTTCCAGTTTGTTGAAATCTTGAGTCCTGTCAGTCAGCCTTGCGCTTCAAATTCACTCCCCAAAGACCAGAACCCTTGCAGGTTCATTGAGACTGTTTGCTCCCCTATACACTATGGTTTAAAATAAGCGTAATCTGGTAAAATGCCAGTCTTTTCTCAACCTCCCTATATCCCACACCCATGTTTTTTTCACCTGCCAAACTCAAACAAATCTTATCTAAACAATTAAGATAAGCATTGAAGTACTCTCTATAGTCAAATCAGCAAACCTCTCAAAACCAGAACTGAAATACAATCTTTCTAAATTAAACAGTCTACAATGGCAATCATGTTTGTATTTAAACATTTTATTCTGAGAGGATTACAGCATTGGTCTCCATTTTTTTTCCTGCCTAGACAAGCAGGCGACATACTGAGTCAAACAAAATATATTTGTTCTATAAGAACTGAACTTGCACACTTCTTATAAACAAACTGTATAGGTGTATGAAGTTAGACTTCACATAATCAGTAACTGCTGTCCTTAACATAGAAGGCAATTGTTTGAAATGTATGTAATGTAACTGTTTATATTATCTAGTTACATGTTTTGTTGTGTTTGTGTGTATATTTATATGTATGTAAAAAAAAACTATCAATACCATTTTATTGCTATATATTAGGGATAAAACATTAGGGAATAGGAATGCTAAGGAGAAGTGTCTAAAAACTGAATTATGTTTATAAGAGAATAATCAGTATGAAAAGTGATACTAAAGATTCACTCTTTTTGATGATGTCTTCTCCTTCTGTTATTTCAAATTTTGCAAATGCATATTTTTCTTAATTGATTTGCTTAATTATTGCTTCCCAGAAATATGAGTGCATGTTCTTGAAGGTATTTAAAAATTCTTAGTCCTTTAGAAACTATCTGAAGCAAGAGCTAAGCTTAATCCATTATTTCTACTTGGAAATTTTGTATACTGATCTGGTTTCTTATACAAGCTTTAGCTCAAGGTGAATTGCTGCCACAGTAAAACTGTGTGCAAGCAGTTCTAAGTGTTGTTTCTTGCCTCTGATCCATGCCTATGTACATGTGTTGAAGATCCAATCTCCGTTGTGTTTTATGCACTTAAAGTTTTCATCTTGAGAAGGTTAGAGTATTTGCTAATAGATAAACATATCACAAAGGTACTGAGGGCAAGTAGGTAAGTAATAACACAAAATCTTTTTCATTTATGTTAACGCTACCTGGTGCAGCCATTCCTTACCTATCCATTAGCAACAGGTTGTTTTTTTTCTGCAAGTTGTGCAAGTCCAGATACTCCCGTTTAAAAATTCTTTTATTTCACTTGTTTTCTGAGAATCTTTAAAATTTTTAGTCGTACACAGGGATGTTTGGTTTTATCGCTGTATTTTCCATATTTATGTAGACATAATATTTATTTCAAAAAGTCTCATTTGGGATTTAAGTTTCTACATCAGGAGATTCACATTTCTATTATTTAAGATAAAGAAGAATCCCAAGAGCATAGCAGTAGTTGTCAAGTTGTTGGAAGGATCATACACAAAAACATAATGTGCAGTAGGCCTGTGTTAGATGAATGGGGCGGACAAGCTCACATGGAAAAAAAACCCAAAAGAGCAAAGGATAGCAATTTTTGAAGTTGTGGGTTTACTGTGTAGCTAATAAAAGTCTGCAAGTTTTGCAGCTTAGTTGGTTTCCAAATATAAATATTAACTTGGATTTTAATCTAGGTTTATTTTCCAAGTAGCTTGATATTGCACCATACCATAACCTTTACAGCAGCAAAAAAAGCCATTGCACTTTGATCTTCTAGGCTTCTCTTAGCTCTTTTGTTCATGAGAATTTTGAGGCAGATGCTGGGTTTTTTTCTACTTCTGAATTGAGCAGTTCAGCCATCAGTCGTTCCAAGGAACCTGGTGAAATTGTCTACATTGAGAATTTTTCTGAATTGTTTGTATTTGCAAGTGTGGTGTTGTTGCATTTTCTGGCCATCTGTCAGTGAAGGCTTCCGTTCTGTATTCAGTGAACAAACAAGTTTATTTGTCCTTTTCCTATAATTTATTGTCAGAAATAGTTCGTAAGTTGATCAGGCTATATACTGTCTGGCTCGTGTTTCTTGTATCAGAATTTTATATTGCTTAAGGTTTTGCAAATATGTTAGTTTTCTAATGATGTTGAGTTTTACTACCCAGTGCATTATTCTTGGTTCAAGGAAGATCATACAATGTCACGCATTTGACCTACTCATCTACTCAAGTGCCTTTTTTTCTTCCAAATATCCCTTTTGGATATTTGAAAATGAGTATGTCTCATCAAACTTTCAAATAGAGTTACCTAACTACATTTTAGAAGGTCGAGTGACTTTTAATTCTACAGTTCTGCCTTAAAATTATGTGGTAATTTTGAGATGCTATTTATATACAGCTTATTCTTTCTATATAATGTAGCTACAGGTTCTGAATAACAAAAAAGTCTATTTCTTTTGTAAGACTGGTTGATGCCTTTTCTGTTTCTTTCACTCTTCAGCTTGGTGTAATATTCCTGGGGTATAGATGGTTTAGTTATTAACATGGAGAAGAATTATCTGGGGATGGAAGATAGGAAGAAATACCATGGAAGTTGTAACCTCTCCTGTAATCTTGCATGTTAGAGTCACGTGACAGGCAGGACAACTGTGAAACCCCCAGGCCAGTGCCCCAGACAGAACTGCACAATGAGAATACCGTGATTATCTGCTGTAGAAGGTCCTTCATTCATTGAACAAGAATGAGTATACCTTTGTAATTTGCTGAACTGATTGTCTGTTGCTGCCATTTGACAGAGGAGATGTGAAGCCTTGCAAACACTCTTGGTGCTTTTCTGGAGAAAGAGAGCGTATGTGAAAGCAAAGAGAGAAAGATGTGCAGGAGGGAAAAAGCAGTGGCCTCTTGCAGTGATGCTACCTGGCTTTTGGAGAGTCATGGAGAGGTCAATTGTGGTGGAAATCAGCATGAAGAACTTGGGCGTATGATTTGTTTCTTTGTCTCCCCGAAGCATGGATCTGAGTACAGCAGATATTTAGATTGGTTCAGAATTCCTTTTGCAAATCTGAGGTGGTTTTGCTTCAGCTACTGTTTCTTTCTGAGGAATTACACTGTAATCTGTTATCAATCAAGTAGGGTTTGGTAGACAGCAGTGCTTCTAGGAGGTCTCAAGAAAAGGTCAGTCACTTTTAGATGGAGTCCAGAGACAGAAAAGCTTAGGAAGTATATTTGGAAAGTCCAGAGAAATGGATCATGATTTGAAACCTGCCCTGAGAAAAGGACAGCTGTAAGACCAAGATTTGGACTGAATATCAGTCTTCTGAATGTCATCTGTAAGTAAGATGGTGCTAATTACAGTTTTATGATATGCTCAGAGGAGATGTGGCTGCCCCCTTCCTGGAAGTGTTCAAGGCCAGGTTGGATGGGGCTTGGAGCAACCTGATCTGGTGGGAGGTGTCCCTGTCCATGACAGGGGGTTGGGACTGGATGATCTTTAAGGTCCTTTCCAACATGAACCATTTTATGATTCTATAAAAGTTGATCCAAAGGATTGTATTGATAGTTCTTTTTCTTCTTCCTGAAATTATACTTGGTGGGAAATTCTGAATCTTGGCCTTTTTCTTTTAAAATTAAATTCCAGGGTTTTGGACTTGCAAACAGAATAGTTTCCAAACTCTGGATAGCTATAGGAAGTAATCTTTTCTCTAACAGTTTCTGTAAGTGGTGCTATTGGTGAATTTAGATTCACAGCCTTAGGCAAGTGTAGGCAAAACCTTTGATCTTGTTGGTGGCTTGGTAACATACTGTGTTCCGTTGAAGACATGTGGGGATTATTCATTGTGCCGGGCATATTTTTTTGTGTTGTTTTGTTTTTTTTCAATTGTGTCCATGTTCTAAATAGGCTTCTATGTATGTGGGAAAAGGTCTGTCTGTTCTCAGAGTACAAGTATGCCCCTGAATGTAGCTGTGTGCTTTACACTAATCTCCCTTTCCTATAGCAGAAATATTAACTTCTTGTAAGGTAAAATAGCTTCTGAGGTGCCTAGCCAGACTTGCCAATTGATTGCTATTACTAAGAATAGTAAGAATTTGTCTCTCTGCATATATTTTATTGTCCTTCCAGTTTGAAACTAGTACCTAAATTGACTTTGTTATTGTGAGTTTGCATAATTTATTTTTTGATTCAATTTGTATGGTGCAAATACAGAGTGAAACGGAAACTCTTCCATTACGCTAAAACTTCTGTATTCTGCAGTTGCATAAGAAAGATATCATTTCTGACCCAAAGATACTAGTTTAAATTTCCATGTAGATTGTGACAAAAACAATGGAAATATCAAGAAAGCTTAAAACTGACAAGAGATTCCCAAAGCCTTTATTTTGGCTACAGATAATTTGAAGTCTCTTCTTCCTCCTCTGTCCTTTATACTGCCTAGCAACCCTTTGTGATTGCTCTTCAACCCCTCTTTTTATTGGGTGGATTTTCTATAATCATCTCTTGGCCAGTGCTTGCTTTTTTTTTTTTTTAAAAAAAAGTAACTGGTTTGTAGTTCCTTTAATTTTTGTCTGTGCATATTTGTGTGTGTATCTGGACATACTAGGTTCAAATTTGTTTTTATCATATCTGTATGTGTGTGTATATATACACACAATCATATATATGTATATCGAGTAATTTTTTGGTATTAGGCCTTAAAACTGGTGCTGGCTTGCTGGTTTTACTGGCAGCAGTGACAGTAGGAATGCAAAAAAATAGCAAAACTATGAAATCTTGAAGGTAAGAACTAAATGTCCAAATCTGTGATTAAAAGAAAGTTGTTTCTATTAGTGCAAAACCCAACAGATATTCTTCACCGCTGTTTATGAATATATCAGAAAGGCTGGGTGATGTATTGGTTATTAGAGATGATTTCATAGTAGACAAGACCAGGAAATGGCAACGTCAGCTTTGAAACAAAAATTCACTTTCTAAAATAGTGACATAGGTGAAAATATCCAGTAATGCAAGACTACTATAAACCCTTCTCCAGATGTTTTTATCTAAGTATACTGGAATTATAGCATAGCTCAGAATATTTTCATACAAAGAAATTAATGTTTGACTATATTTTTCATTGTTATTTTGCCACCACGTATGGATTCCTTTGGTTAGATATTTGTGTAGTCATGCTGATTGTAGGAAGGGAACATGTTTAGCTAGTAAGCTTGGCTGTATAAGGAAATATAATTGTTTTTACCAGTTCAAATTGTCTAGATAATGGAATTAAACGTGCAACAGTCATGACTTATTTTGCCAGCACTCATGTTCTGCATGACAGTACAGTACCCCCAAGGAACAGAAGCTCATCTCCTAATTCCTCGGAATGGAGGGAGCAAACCTATAAGTGAACACTGAAAAATCCTAGTGGGATGCTGGAGTGCTATTTATGTACATATACATCTTTAGTTGAAATATATATAAATATATTTGTCTTGGGAGGGGCTGATTCAAAACATATATACTAGGATCTAATTTCTCCAAGTCCTTGTCTCAGACTGGTTTGTTTTAAGCAGTTTCCTGGAGTATGTACACTCTTCTGCATACCTGTTTTGTTGAAAGTACACAGACCTGGCACCATTGTGTTTGCCAGGCGTTCTCTTATCTCCTGCAAGCATTCAAACAAAAGTGTTCTATTGCTCTCTGAGTAATCCGTGGGTGATCTTAACATTGAGCAAAAGTCAGAGCAGAAACTTATGTCATATTTCTTAGTGCAGGAGTAGACAGTCTCTGGAGGGAAGGGAAGGGGGGTGGAGTAGGGAGAACACAGCCACAACTCAAAATAAGTGGTTGAAGGGTTGTGAGTGTGTTCATATACGAAAACATTGCGTAAGTGTAAGAATGCTAAAATGTAGGGATAATACAAACTGTGTGTTCATAACATGTCCTGGTTTTGATAAAGCTGTTTGTATATAGGCTTTGACATATGTGTTTTCTTAAAGTAGAGCTCTCAAACCAATCTAGAACCAGCTTCTATTTGTATGCTAATTTTAGTCTTCAGTTCTGCAAGGCAAATCTGGCATATTTTTAAGACTGCATAGTCCTATTGGGCAACAGGGATTATCAAATACAACGTATACTACAGTAACTTGTTGAGAGGGCATTTTAAGTGTCTGTTGCAAAAATTATTACACTCGGAAAAAAAAAAGTTTTAAAATATCCCAAATAATTAGTAGCAGATTTTTGCATGCACCCCCTCCCCCAAAACAAAACAAAAACCATATTTCTTCCTGAACTGTTAACTGTTACATTGCCCTTATCTTTCAGGTTTTCTGGATTTTTGGTAAGAGGAAAATGGGGGGAAAAAATAATGTTATTTCTGAAAATTAGATTATTTCCTAATGTTTTTTAGTTCAAGTCCTAAAATTTAGTTTCATGCCCTGCTTAGAGATACAGTGTAGCCTGCTTAGTTTAATCAAGATCAACACTTCTTTGTTTAGAATTTTCTTCTACTGTAACTAAAACTATGTCTCAGGCCTGGAAAGGGGAAACATGATGAGTCCCAGACTCAGAGTGGTATCTCTAAATGCTTTAGAGCAATCAGAAACAAATGAGCTTGAATTATATTGTCTGTAGTCTTTAGGTGTATACACAGAATGTTTCTTTGACAGTTAAGGACGTGAATTTATAGGACATAAAGTAACTTAATGCTGGATTTCTATCACTGATCAATGTTGAAATTTCTAGATTAATTTTACCTAAGGGATTGTTCTATTTACTGGATGAGTGTGCTCAGGCACTCACACACAGAGTCCATTAAAAAAAATTACAAATTCATGAAGGGCAAAATGGGAAAAAGTGTGATAAAAATAATTGATTATCATCACATACACTCTAATGCAGCATGCTAAATTTCTTTCAAGATTTAAAATCAGAATGAAGAAAGCTGGATTTATCTGGCTTCTAAATGAATGATCAATGTGCTTGCAAAAATATATAATTTATTAAAAATTATCTTTAAAATTTGCAAAAGTATTGTAAGTTTTTAAAATTATTTTTTTAATAATTTTTTAAAATGATTTTAAAAATAATTCTTTATATTAGCTAAGAATATTTTTTCTCTAGTTTGCACAAACTTTTTCTATGACTCATGAAATATTCTTTATATAAGTGATGAGCAGCCAGGGTTGTGTTCTGAAAAGTGTGCCACTCTTAAATATTGTTTTTTGTCCAGGTTAGGTAGATGGAAATCACTCTGTGCTGTTGAACTAGCTTTTTGACACTGAAAAAATACAGAATGTGTGTGGCGCCAGAACTGGTTGGGAACAGGAAAGGCATATTTTGTATCTGTACTAAACCTGTCGGCTTAGTGCATAGAAGACTTGACCCTTGTCAGGTGTCTTGAAGTTAACTGGCTGACTTATGGATTAATCAGTTTAAGACTGAAGCCAACCAGTGACAGGAATGAGCTTTGTTGTGTGAGAGTGTGTGTGTGTGTGGCTGTGGTGCAGATTTACAAATTTTTATAATGCTTTCAGTCAGACCGTGAAAGTCTGATGTAAAGCTTATCTCTGATCTCTGGTTATGACCATACTCGTGGGATCGTGTTTGTGTGTTTGGGGGGAGGGAGATGAATTCTTTAGCACTCGACACCTGGCTCTACCAGGTTTCTAGCCCATAGTCTTAGGAACAGCACTATTCAAGGCATTAATAAAGCTAAAACCCTTAAGCTGTATGACCAGTAGGTCATAAAAACTATTGCTGGGTATTGTGCTCAGTCTTTCTTTCACAGCTGGATTATCATCCTGACAACTAATTCTTTTTTCCTTTTGTCTTTTTTATAGCTGTTGTGAACTTGGACAACTCCGTGGTTGACCTAGAGACCCTTCAAGCCCTGTATGAGAATGTGAGTAATCAGAGGAAGTCCATATAATGTAGGAATACTGTAGGTTCATGTGAAAGGGTGTTTGGTTTGAATCAGTAATGTTCAGAAAACTTGTAGGACATGTCCTATTTTGAAGTGCCTTTATTTTCCTCAGAGCAATGAAATAATGATAAACATTTGAACTGTATTTCTTGCCATTGTGTATTTTATATAGTGCATATATATTAATTGCCATTGTGTGCTTTATATGCTGCATACATTTTTATACAAGTAGCATAATCAACTTCTAAATGACTAAATAGATACTGGTTTTGCTCTTTTTTTTTCTCCTTGGGTGTAGCAGTCTTTGGTCAATAGGTATCAGAGCTTGCACTCCATGTCTTTGGCTTCACTTCACAACTTTAGTAATACAACAATGCTGCTCAATAAAAAAGGTTGTTTTAATAACAGCAATCATTCCATTTCTGGAATTTTAGATTATGATGATGATGGTTCCTCCAAAGTAATTTTAACTCTGAAAGGAAAAGATTTGCTTTAAGTTAATGTAATAAAAAGTAGTATAAACTGCCTGGGCTTCATAAATATCTGGTACCTATCATCAGAGAGTGTTTGACCACTAGGTATGTAAAATCAGGGATTCAGCATATACTCAGGAATGTTCTAAAACTTTACAAAGCCAGTCAGGTGTCAAATTTTAAAAAGCGTATTTCAGAAGCATGGTTTTGCCTTCAACTGAAGCCAGTGAGTATTACCCCTTTCTCTGAGCACATTGCCTGAATACATGGAGGTATGGCTAGGCATCTCTGGAAAGACCAAAGGGGCTTTCTATTTACCATCCAAAGAACTTGAAAATCTGAAACATAAAGCTCTGATCCACAAAATGGCATTGAAGGCTGACACATACTCTTGTGCTAGATTTTTTTATTTCCTTCACAGTAAAATTTTGAAAATATATCAATTGCTTTTACACCTTTCAGATTTTTTGGTTTTAGACTCTAGCTTTTTATGGCCTACTTTGGAATGACTTATTGTTGATGAAATTTCTTATAAATACTCAATTTTGGGGCCTGAAGAGAGAAATAGTGAGCTCTAGTCCACTTTATAGAAAAATTAAATGCTAAACAAAACAAAAATCAAAATTCTGTCAAGAACTAGGAAGCACATCTTCTCTTATTTCATCCCTGAAGAATTAAATTGGTTGACACTGCTCAGGAAGATAATGGATAAATAGGAAACCTATTCTTTATACTTTAAGCACTTCTCATCCTTCTGCCACAGCATTTCTGGTTTGGCCTGTATTATTTTTATTTTGCATTATTTTTAATATACTTTCTTACACTGCACAGCTATATCCCATTCCATACATGCTTTACCATGTAAAAAAAAATGTCTCAAGGGAGACCTTATGGCTTTCTACAACTACCTGACAGGAGGCTGTAGTGAGGTGGGTGTTGGTCTCTTCTCCCAAGTAACAACTGATAGAAGAAGAGCAAATGGCCTCAAGTTGTGCCAGGGGAGTTTTATATTGGATATTAGGAGAAATTTCTTCACTGAAAGTGTTGTCAGGCCCTGGCACAGGCTGCCCAGGGCAGTGGTGGAGTCACCATCCCTGGAGATGTTTAAAAGATGTGTAGATGTGGTGCTTAGGGACATGGTTTAGTGGTGGACTTGGCAGTGCTGGGTTGGACTTGATGATCTTAAAGGTCTTTTCCAACAAAATGATTCTATGATTCTACATGTTACGTATGCATGATTGTGGGAGATATTGTGTTGTGGAAAGTATGGAATAGATACTGCCCTCATGATCAGTTTTTGCATGCTTCCCTCCTTTATATTGCATAAGACTTTTATTTTCATTTAAAAGAATAGTCCTCATATGTGGCTAATGTACTAATAGGATACTTTTCAAATGCTTTCCTAATATCATCTCTATTATACTTCAGAGTTTCCAGTATGATGGATTACCTGCAAACTTGCAGTTTGTTGAAATAACTAATTGCCATTGTGTTCCTTTTGTCATTACCCTCATTAATTACAGAAAATGTCTAGGAAATATTGTCCCAGTTGATGAAAATGTCATACATTACTCTTGGGCAAGACTCAAAAATTTGAAATTACTATAATATGTTTCTTTGCTTTGAATAGAAGGCTGATCAACCCAGCTTTATAACGAAATCATTTTTGCTTGGATACAAGACAGCAAATAAGAAAACCAACCAAAATATGAGCAAAGAATAAAAAAAGCCCCCAGTTTATTTGGAGGGAGCTTCATAAGGGGACCTGAATTTTAATTCTGGATCCTCTGTTTGACAAAGCTGTGTCTTGAAATAAGCAATTTTTCTTTAAATTTAATCTTATTTTTGTTTTTGCTTTCAGCATTTGGTCAAAATGCATCAGACCTTGCACTTGTTATCCTTGGTAGCTTCACTAATTATAACAATATTGTTCAGTAAAAAAGTGTAAGTAATGTGTGGTATCAGAGAACCTGGCATGTTTGATTCGTCCTTTATTTGTCAGCCTCATCCTGTATTTTAAGTGGGGATGACTTTGCCTCATTCGGCTGCTTTGTAGCCATTAACTTAATTTTTATTTCTTAGGGTTTATTGATTGGATTGGGATTTCTTGCTGGATGTTTAAATACCAGTGTGCTAGTTCCTAGTGCCTTTCTATTTGATCTCTATGGAGCATATGGGAGCATTTGTTTTACAGTCTTCCCTCAGAATGTAATCATTTTTTTCTGATTGCATATGTCTGGCATGGTGCTTTCCCTTCTTACATGTGAATGAAATTTGGGCAGTCTCCAAACCTAAACACACCCTAATTTCAAAAGCCACAGTCCCAAGGGCTCAATTTCTGTTTACTGAGGAATTAAAGTCTTGTTAAACCACAAAGTTACTGTATACATCTTAGTGACTTTTTATAAACATAGAAACCCACACCCAACAAAGACCCAAGCTCTCAATAATTTAGTTAATAGTATCAAGTGGTATTGCATCAAGTGAGGAGGACTTTATTACTGAAGCAATGTATGGTACAGTCACATAGTTCTTACATGTGGTTGTGTAGTTTGCTTTATAAAAAGTTGTTCTCAACATGTGTTGATGATCAGCTATGTATTAAGACCTAGGCAATCTTAATAGATAAAACTGCCTGTGGAACAGTTACTTTAATGGACTTTCACAAACTCTCTAATAGCAATGTTTTAAGGTAGCAGCTGTAAGTAGAGGGGGAAAAGGTAGATAAAATTCAGTGGAGTTGTCAATTTGCTGTATGTGTTTAGACCATATTGTTTGTGATGAAAAAATGTACTTATTTGCAAATAATGAATGTTTACTTTGAAAACAGCTTTTTAGCAGCTGAGATTCTAGCTAAAATATCACTGAAACAAGATAAGCCTGCTCCTGCTTATGTCTTCACGATATTGTGAAAATAAGTGTATAAAAAAGGATTAAAAATTGTGTTAAAGGATTATCTTTGATCTACGGATTTGCCCTTTTTGAATCTCTTTACATCACAAAATAAAACATGTATGATTTCTTAATTTAACTCCTAATAAATTGTCCACCTTGTCTCTATCTTAAAAGGACTTAGGTCAATGCTTTCAAAAACTTTGAAATGCTGTTTGCGAGAGCGAAAGGCACCCAGAAGTCTGAAGTGCATGCCTCTGCTCTGCCACTAAGATTCAAACCTTCTCCTTGATTATTTCTTGTGATTGTTTTTTTTTAAAAAAACAAACAAACAAAACAACCTGGCAATTGCAATGCGATGTCTTAATATTTTTTTGCAATGACTATAGATTGTACCTGGCTTCTGATACATAACCCAGCTTCAAAGGAATATGATAGTTGTTAACTTGGGTATCTCTGTATATCCTTGTTGTTTCAGTTACTTTTGACAATATTCTTTAGACATGTCACTTGATGAGTTTTAAACATATAATATTAACTTTGAAAATCAAGCTGGCAAAAAAAGAAACACCCAAAAATTAAAAAAACAACACAAATTTAAACTGATAAAAACTCAGACTTTCTGGTTTCAGATTGCTGAGGGAGCTGTGGCAGCATGATTTGAGACAGTTCCATATCTCTTCTGCTAATCATGCAAAAGCATGCAAGAAAGGCTGCATTTGCATTCTATCTTTTGCTTTGGCATTATCTAAGTAGTTAGATTTAGTTTTTCACTCTTGTCTTCAAGTTCTGTGGTGGAGCAAGAAAAAAAAGGATGTGTTCAGTGTTTTCTTAACTCTTGCACAGATTCATGTTTTGAATCTATTTTGAAAACTACCATGGATGTCAAAAGAAGGGTCAGAAGGAGAAATTTTCATTTCACTTTTATTCCTTTCCATGCCATTCCATATTCCAGTACTGCAGCTGGAAAAAATACTTTCTCTGTATCATGGAGTACACTAAGAAATAAGGGTCTGTTTTGTTTGATTGGAATACTGAGGAAAAGACTGCACAATATATAACAGGTTTCTCCAAGAAACTAGGCAGTTTTTGTGTAATTGTTTTGGCTTATTAAGGTGAAAATGAAAATAATTTTACTCCGAAGAAGTGTGCTGTAGTTCTGGTGTATCATGGTATGTATGATATATCCATTATAAATCAATTATTTTTTGTTGTTCCAGAGTGTTTTCCAAACATCAAATAAAATTTAATTGTGGTAAACAATACAAACCTATTTTCAATTATTTTTTTTAAAAAAAGACATTATTTAAATGTGTATTTAAAAATCAGTTTGCATTCAAATGCCACCAGACAGATTCAGAAAGAGAAATATAACTCAAGAAGAGAGTTCTTTGATCCAAAAACTACATAAAAGTCCAAAGAAAAGAGAGTGGGAATGACAATTATTGTCTCAGTGCATGGTTGAATGAATAAATATTTTGCAGATTATTAGTAGTCAATAATATTATTTGAATAGGATGTTCTGGTTTCCATCACATGTATTTATACTTAAAATCACTCTCTGGACTAAGTAGTTTTACCATAAGCAGATGATAGAATGAAAAGAAAAATCTATGAACATGATATGTTACTAGAGCATCTTTGTATTCTTTTACTAGGATATTAATTAACACTTTTTAATTATTTTATCTCTTTTATTCCAGAGAGCACAATCAGATGAATTAGAAAAAATAGAAAAGCATAGCAAAGCATCCAAGGAAAAAGAAAACGCCAAGTCTTTGGATAAGCCAGAACAGTAAGAACATACTTATGAAAGAACAGTTTTTCTCATTTTGGAAAATTTTCCCTATATAGAGATATTATAAAAGAAAAAAAAATATTGTATCTACTGACAGTGACCCATACCATTTTCTTAAATCACTCTTACAGGTTCCTCTATGAACTCTCACTAATTCCCAACTTTTCAGAACGTGTATTTTGCATCCTGTTTCAATCAACATTTTCAGAAAGCATTTGTTCAATCCATCGCAAACTCGAATTGCTACAGAAACTATGTGAGGTAGGTTGTGCCCTGTGAAAAGGTAGAGCCACATTTCTGATATTTAATCTCGTTAAGTTGTACTCATATTTCAAAAGTTTTCTCTTTATTTACTTTAAGTACTCACTAAATCTGAAGGATAGCAGAATAGAATGTTTTATGCTTGTACTTCAACATCAAAGTGAGTTTTATGATTAGCTTTTGGTACTGAACTGTATAATGTTTTTGCCATCAGTGCACATCAGTCTTTGGAAAATAACGTACCTTCTTCTTTTGTTAAAGCAAAATCTTCCCTCTTCATAGTGACCATATCACTCCTTCCCACATGAATGCCAGTTTAGTCCACCTTGTGTTTGCTTGGATTTTAGAAGCATACAACTCAGCAATATCTCTGATATCTAAAATCAGTTAGAGATAGCAATGTTGTCTCTAGCTAGAAGAGATCACTGGAATTTTGTGGTCCCATGCAAGACAAACACATGGCTTTAAAATGCAGGTTTCATCAGCATCTTCATAACTGAAAACTATTTGAAATATTTTATTTAATCATTTTACAATTTAATAGAATATTTTATTTGATTAAAATTGTTCCATGTGGGTTTTTTTATGAACGTGTTCCAAAATTCTCTCCTAATTTAAAAATAACATTCACCATATCAACTTAATTTAAGGAATTACTATTTTGTTTTTCTCAGCAGGTAATCTCTGATAATATTTTATAGGTTTCCTATTTTTTTTTCTAGGTATTGAATTTGGAGACAGCATTCTTCATTCACAACAAATTACATTATGATATTATTCTACTTATATGTGTTGCAGTAGAAGGTTGTTAGTTCCCTATATTTGAACCTTTATATTAGTATTATTTCTAAACACAGTATAAACAGGTGTTTATCAGTAATACTGTTAATAGTAAATATCATAGTGCGTTTGAACAGAAAATTGTTTCTCTTTCTGTTTTGTAGACATTGAAAAATGGGTCAGGAGTTATGCAGGTTCTGGGGTTGGTTCTTGCCTTTGGAAATTACATGAACGGTGGAAATAGGACGCGAGGTCAGGCTGATGGGTTTGGACTAGATATCCTGCCAAAACTGAAAGATGTCAAAAGCAGTGTAAGTTGATTTTAGACTTCCTGTAGGCCTGAGAATGTTAAATTATCACAAAATTACTTTGTCTCCACTTCCAAGTAAATGGTGTGAAAATTATGAAGGCATGTTGAAGGGAATTCTTTTGTTACTAGACTTAGCTGATTGCACTTGCAGAGTTGGATGTATTTATATGTAGAAATTTGAAAATGAATGTTCTCTTTTCATTACTGTGCAAACAAAAATATGTTAAAGTTTTTCTTAGTTCCTAATTTCATATGTGTTTGACTTTTGCTACAATGCCTAGTTCCAATGTTTCCTGTATTCAGAAGTAATACTATGATCCTTCTAAAAAGAGAAGTTAGCTGTGGTTCAGTGCTGATTCAAAATATTCGTGAGGGGAAAAAGAAAGAAGTCACTTCTGAAAATGTTTGTTACAGAGTGCATTTGTCATTGGACCACGGAACCACCCGAGTAAAGAGTAATCACAGCAAGAACTTGATTTAAGATTTGTCTTGTATAGTTATCTGAGTAAGGAGAATGATAAGTAGTCTTGTTTCTTGCAGAGTGCTAAACTGGAGCTTATGTAATACCAACACTTTTTACCTTTTTACCAGCATTGATTATTCTGATTGGGGTTGTATTCAAGTATCTGCTTTTGTTTACAGTGAAAAAATATTTTTTTTAGTCTCTATGGCTATGATGAAAAGACTCATCTGAATTTGGACAGTGGAATAAGAAAGGATATAACAATAATTCTTGAGACTTTAAATTGGTCCCTACATCTATCCAGAGATCAATGTGAAAATCTGTTATTCTGGAAGTGGCAGAAAACGAAGAGTTTGTTTTATTGTTTGTTCACTCACTAAATATACATGTTTCAGCTGCTGACTTAGGTAATATGAGCAGACTGATGTTTGCTCTGAATTGAGAGACCATGTCAGCTATTTACCTTTAAAGAGCTGGAGGAACTTCATTCTGGCATATGCATTTTCTTGGTTAGTCAAGGGAGTGATCATGTAAATAAAGCCTAGGTACAATGTGCTTAGGGCAGCAGTTGCTAATGTATGGACTTTTTCTATAGTAACAACAAATTATTTGTACAAAAAACTTGTAAATGCGTGGAAATACACAAGCTGCTTTAATCCATTCAAGGGGAAATTTGGCACACGCTGCTGAACACAAGATAACTTTTTGTTGGTGTTGGAGATGCTGTTGCTGGACATGTGATCAGAGTTGTGTGTGTTCAGACCTGAGCTGCTGTTTCACATGTTACAGGTGTTTTGTTTCTGTTGCTAGGTTCATTTTGTAGGAGTTGCAGGACAGCTTGGGTGCACCCAGCTGCTTCTTCCTGTTGCTTTTCTTACTACTCTGTTCTTCTAGAGCAGACAGGATGAGAGGAAATGGCCTCAAGTTCCATCAGGGGAAGTTTAGGTTGGATATTAGGAAGAAGTTCTTTGCTGAGAGGGTGGTTGAGCACTGGAACGGGCTGCCCAGGGAGGTGGTGGAGTCACCGTCCCTGGGGGTGTTCAAAAAACGGGTTGATGAGGCACTTGAGGCCATGGTCTGATGGTCTAATGGTTAGGAATATGATGGATAAAGGTTGGACTTGATGACCCTGGAGGTCCCTTCCAACCGTAATGATTCTATGATTCTATGATTCTGGTTGACTCTAGATACATCACCAGTTTAAAAACTTAGCTCAGTAAAACATTTAGGCACACTGAATTTGATTTTGTGGCTTACGCCTTTAGTATGCAATTTGCTGGAAATATTATGACCATTAACCTTGCAATTGCAAGATACACTTCCAATTTACTCACTACTGATCAGTCAGATAAATTTTCCAAATAGATTTGTGAAACTATCTGAAAATGTAATTCTGTCAAAAATCCTCTTCAAAGAAAAGATTTTTCTGCTGAAGTTTCATTACAGAGATCAGAGGGGGAAACAAAATGGAAGTTCCATCCAAGACCACCAAAATTACCAAAATTTCATTTAGGAATACAGCCTTCTTTGTTTAATTTAACTTGGCTTTGGTTATAGTTACAGATTGATAAAAAAGCCTGAATGTTGCCAAACAAGTTGCATGCATCAACCCAGAAATTATTTTCTTTCTTGGTAAATTTCAAAGCGTAAGGGTTCAGTTTGCAATCAGCTAAGTTCCAAAAATCAAGAGTAGCTTACATGTTTTAACGTATCTTTCTATTATTTTCTTTAAATGGTATTTCAGGGTGGTTTGTTTTCTAGGAAAGACACCAAATCAGCAAATTATTTGACACTAAATATTTAATTTTCTTAAAATATAATCTCTGAGTTTGTTTCTTTTCAGTGAGTTTTACTAACACAGCAAACCTATTCTCTTCTATACAGGACAACAGCAGAAGTCTTCTGTCCTACATTGTCTCATATTATTTGCGTAATTTTGATGAGGTGAGTGAGAATTCATTTTGCTCTTTTGAAATCAAGTTAAAAAAATCAGCTTACTAAATTCACTCTTCTGCTGTCCAAGATGAGGAAATGTGCACAAATATTCTTTGTGCTTTCAGTTACTTATTTTAGTATATAAAAAAGTAATGATCAGTATGTAACTGTTCATTTGTGTTTTTGTCAGGATGCTGGAAAAGAACAATGCATCTTTCCTCTTCCAGACCCACAAGATCTCTTCCAGGCTTCGCAAATGAAGTTTGAAGACTTTCAAAAAGATCTTCGCAAAATGAAGAAAGATTTGCGAGGTACTGTACCTAGATTAAATGCTAACTGTATGCTACCAACATATCCCTGCTCTTATTTTTTATATCATTTTGAGAAATTAGGTTATAGTAGATAAATACTTGTGTATTTTTGACTTCTCAATTATTAAACTGTTTCCTTAACTTGCTTTCTCATGACCATTTAAACAATAATTCATTATTTTCTGTAGATAACCTGGAAGAGGTTATCAAAATAAACAACATCAAACTAGTTAGTCTAAGTCTTTTGTTTCAAAATGAAAACAAACAAACAAAGACATGTTCTTCTCCTTCTTTTTGGCAAACTGATTTCAACAGGTCTTTCACCACAAAAAGAAAAGGTTGATAATCAGGTCCAAATACTATCTAGTAGATAAAATAATATATATTTTATGTTGTTAAAAACAGTTGAAATAACTTGACTTTACTAAAATACAACATGCAAAGGAAGTACTTTTTCTCACACTTGTGGAATGATTTCTATAAATGAACTCAACAAGTTTCAAATAAGATGTATTTGCTAGGCTGTAATAAAGTCAAATATATTTCTGAATAACACTGGGCACTAAGCACTAGATTTTGTTTAAGCAAGAGGACAGTTTGCACAAATGATGGCTACTATCCATGATTTTCAATTTTTTTTGATAAAAGGTTACTGCTAGATTGTCTAAGTATGTACCATTATGCTAAATCTTGGAGAGAAGAATTCAAATCATGTAGTGAAAACACCTATGTATGATGGTTTGGTAGTCCCTGAAAAACCTAGAATGGAAGTTTCTCTATTAAAAGAAAAACATAACAAGGCTACCAAATGACATCTGATCTTCCCTTCTTGTCTCTATCAAGCTTTCTGTTTGGAAATTTCAAAATTTATTTTAAACATTTAGAGGTAATATTTAAAGTTATTTGAGGGCACTTCGTGTGATACTGAGGAACAAACTGCAGCACCACCCGTTTGCTGCCCTGAACAATATACGGGGCAAAAATCCTACAGGTCAGCTACAAAAACTTATTTCTATACGTCTTACAACTTTCAGATTATCCGAGGGCTGGTCTCCAGGCTTGCACATAGAGAAGAAAGATACTTAGGTCTGATTGAAAAAAAAAAATACCTGAATTCAGGTGCATGTTTACAAATGTCCATGGGGGCAAATATTATCCCTTACAAGGTCACCAAAAATGTGTTTATATAGACAAAAGGTTAAATATTTTTAGATCAAGGTTGAAATTTGCACACAGGCATAAATCTCTTATGAAATAAATCCATACTGTGCTGTGATCAAAGCAGGATTCTGTAAAAATGGAAATTACACGCTTCGCTCTGCCATCAGACTGCAATTGAATTCTTTCTGTGCTTCCAGTCCAGCCCTTAGGCTGGAGTCTCTGTTGTCAGTCTGTTCTGTAGTTAATGAAACTGAAGAAAAACTGCAGTCACCATCATTCTTTCCCCATCCTCTTTGGTACAGGCTTTTTTTGGCGACAGCATTGGCCCCTTTCTACATCCTCTTCTGGATATGAAGTGACAATTTTAATACCAGTCTGCCATCTCATTCTTGAATTTATCAGCCCTGAGTGATGCAAAATGCTTTGCATTTACTCTCTTTTCTAAAGAAAAGTGTCACCATAAATTTAAAATTATTTGTGTTAAAAAATGTTATGACCTCAAGAGCATTCACTAAAAATTCTGGGTATTCTACTAGTTTAATTGTTGTAACACTTTCAGCAAGAGAGAGTAGCGAGGTTTAATGTCAGTGTTTTTTAAATAGAATACAATTTCTAACTGAATGGATAAAATTACTTCAAAATTATTTTCCTCTGCATTTAGTTTCAGTACACTAACAGATTTGCTAATGTGCATCTGGAACCCTATGAGTTACTAGAGCTAGCAAGCACCTCATTAAGTGACTGAGCAAGAAGAAGACTTCAAGATACTGAGCAAATTCTGACAAAATCTTAAATATGATCCTCTCCTTTTGAACTTAGTGAGAGTAAATGAGTACTGAGTATTCCTGGGAAATATTATCACCAACTTTAAAGCCATAGAAATAGATGCTCATGAATGCATTCCAGTTTTATACTGAGAAGCAGGCTGTAACTTTGGACCTGTTTTCATCAGTAATTACCTGGAAGACTTCATGAGAGAATTTCATCATTATGGGGAGGAGTGGGCAGGTGGAATGGGTAGTTTTCTTTGTTCTTTATCAGTGAAAAACTGAAAATGGCACATAACATCTATGTAGGCAGTATCACTAGTTTAAAGGTATTTTGTCCATGTTAGTTTCAAATACCCTGCAAACTATGCACAGTGAGATCGCACTTAATACAATGAGGGAAGAGGGTATTGGTTCACCAATCGGTTCACCCAGGAACGAAAGCTTCTGAAGGTGTCTTAAGAAACTTTCCATGATCATTATTCAAAGGTAAACTTCATCCCAGAAGGATTCTTTCATAGAATTATAGGGAGGCTTAAAAAAACCTAACAAAATCACAAAGTACAGGAAGGTTATTATAAAAAAAAATAAAATTGTTTTGTAACCATAACAATAGCAGTTCATTCTAGCAATGTGTTATTTTTCCATCTAAATACGTCAGTAGCATACACAGAGACAAGGAGCTATAGATAATCTTTATGATCCTGTAAAATAATTTTGGTTTATGCTCTTTCATGGTTCTGAGCTTTGGCTTATGTTTGTATAAAAGGAGTTGTTATGCTGATTGCTTAAAAAGAAAAAGCACTCATGATGTTCAAATTTGTATACTTTCTTCCCTTTTGATTGTGGAGATTCTTGTCCATTTTCACATTTTTGTGAACTGTATTCCTCAGAGTTTGTGAATGTTAGAAAAGAAAGTCTGTTCTAAAACTTCGGATTAAAAGTGTAAATCCAAGAAAAAATCTCCCCTAAGATTATACTGGAAGCTACACTGTGTAATATTGAACTTGCAAATTGTTCAGGTTTTATTTTGTTTTTTTAAAAAAATTATATAGATCTCAGGGATAAGGTTTATATAGTAGATTTTTTTTTTTTTTAAGATAGAAGACCAAAGAACAGGTAGATCCTTTTACTAACAAACCAAGTGAGTTTGGCTCCATCTGTTGCTTCCAGATTTCACAGCTCTCCAGGATTCTCACTTTAGCTTTTTTGACTTCAGTGACATATAGTTTGTTAAGCAACTTGATCTGCTTTTGATCTCTCCTGGCTGTCAACAACGTTCCTTGATGCAGTCATGCCAAACAATGACTTCTGTTCCTATGTCATTCCACAGAAGAAACTTTAGCACTTGCCACATGACTTAAATCAACACACCATGTAAGGAAAATTGGGCATCCAGGGTCACAAGAGCAGTGTGTGACTCTCACTGACTAGGACCTGCATTGTATATCTATTATTATCAGTATATTTTTCTAGACAATTCAGAATTTTAGAGGTGGGGCAGAAAGATTTGGAAAACCTGTATTGAGTCAATTAATGTTTTAATATTCTCTGCTCTGACACTCTCTGAAGGTACAATTGTGGTTTAGGAAAATGTTGGATTTGCAGTCCATGAAATTCTTTAAGACATGTATTTAGTTTAGGAAAGAACTAGGACACTGAAATGACAATGAGAGTTAGAGAATTTATGAAGCACTCATGGCAAGTTAAAACTGTTTAGAAGCTGTTCTTTAGCTCCACGTTAGCATTTTAGTTTTACACTAGTAAGTTTATTTTTGCAAATCAAAAACTAATTCATCAGTTGTCACTTACTGCAGAATTTTCACTGAGGGTCAGCTAAAAGGGAATTGGAAACAATGTCAGGCAGAAAATAAATCTGACTAGTAGAATTTTGAAGAGATTAATAAAACCATATAATGTAGACTGCTATAAAATCAAGTTGAAGTCAGTACTCGTTTATATGTCATAATGTTGTCATATTTAATATATCTGACAAACTGATTACAAGTCATAATTATGATAATTATTATTTTTGTAGTGATGCTTTCTGTTCTTACTGTGACTACAACTCATCGGAAAGTCTCCATCGATAAGAAGTTAGGCTGTGTGGCCGGGTACATCTCTCTGATTTGGAATAAATGTTACTGAAAATGTTTATAAAGTGTTAAACATTTGCAGAGCATTTTGTGTTTTATAAAGTATGTTCCAAGAAAAGCTCCACAGTAACTTGGAAAAATCCACATTCCCTATTTTTTTTTTGGTGCTTCTTAGAGTCACCTAAAATTATCCATTCAGTTTGGATCTGCTGGTTGTAGAGATGGTATGTGCTCTCAGGTTTAATACCTGCTGTGTAAGTCAGAGCACTAGAAGTACTATATTGTGCAATAGAAAGACTTTTAAAGGTTGAATTTGGGGCAATGACAATGCGGGATTGAGAGAGATGGGATAGTAATAGGTATGTTTTGCTTTTACCCCATACTATTTCTTTCTCATACAGTTATGTCTTAACAAATTTGACTTTGACAGATCATTCCTCTTGCCTCAGTAATGGTTACCCCTAACACCTAGAAAGAGGCCCCAACCCTAAGAGTGCAGTCAAGCTGTAGTTTGTGGTGGAGGTTTCCTCTTTGTGGCTAACTCTGCATGGATTATTGTGCAAAATAAGATTGCATCCACTATTGTATTTCATAGGTAATATTAAAGTTTGCAGGCTAAAATAAGAAGAATGCACCATTCTATTTGCACGTCATGTCCTCTCTCTCACACACACGTCCTCATATCTCTTCATATTCACAAGTTGCTCTGTTTCCATCATAGTTCTGATTATGGGGCTAAGACTTTGGCAACATTTCAGTGCAAGTTCTTGATCAGGAACAGGAGCGCAGTATTAATTTCAACTTTAATAATTTAAGTTAGGTAGCCTAAGCCATTTAGTGTACTGCAATAGGTGACATAAAAGGAAGGGATTACTCTCCCAAAAATTGATTGTCCTCTTCTAAAATTGAGTGCTAAGGAAAGGTCTTGAGTCTAGTCTAGTGATCTATCTTTTAAATAGCTGAAGTTTGATGAAATTTAGTCCATTCAAAGAGGTTTAAAAAACAAACAAACCAACCACTATTTTTTAAAAAATTGTGTTTTTACACCAGTATTCCAAGCTCTTTGAAGAGAAGAACACAGGTGAGCTGGGAGAGAGCACTGAAATAGAGAAAAAAATGTATTCTTGGAGATTTTTAATTTATTGTCTCATCAAAAACTTTCTTTTTTAAGATACTTTGAAGTGTCTGTGTTTCTGTTATTCTCTGTCCAGAGTTTTAATATGAATAGGAGTGAAGGTTTTTCCCAATTAAGAAATAGATATTTTATTTTTCTTATATGATCTGTGGATTCATATTCTGATTAAAAGAATCTCTCAAAGTAATTATTAATGAAATTATTAACAAAATAATATAGCAACGCTTGCAGTTTTGGTCGATCATGCAGGTGTTTTTCTGTATAGTCTGCCTTTACAGAAACAGCTATTGTTTTAACCAAACTAAATCTTTACTTTTGCCTACTTATTAACAGCTGTGCATCCCAAAATTCTATCTGTTTGTTCAGCTGTCTCTGAAGGGGTTAATTGCTGCAGCTATGCAGGATGCAGACTCCTAAACCTAAACCAGATGTAAACTAAAGCCAGGCTTTCAGTCAATCTGTGAGTCATATTTTATTGTCCTTAAAACTCCAAACAAGGAGCTGTCTATGGAAGCCCTTGAAGACTCAGCAGTTCTTAGAGTAAGCCTTTACAATTCCAAAAAAATAAATAAAAGAAAATTAAGAGCTCTTTCTGTACTTGTGGGCGAGTTCATCAGAGTTTGCCTTTTGAAGAGGCCAGTATAGTTTCCTTTGGTAAAGTCTAAGCTTTCTTTTAGTCACAGGTTGTAGCTGTAAGGAATCCAGAAAACACTGAGGAAAATGTGAAAACAGTGGTTATGCTGTCATGTACTTATCCAGCAAGTAGGACACAGGCACATCTCCTGTAGGAGTATGAGTACTTGAAACCTCTGAAAATTAAGGACATAATTTCAAAACTTCCTTAAAAACTTAAAAATAAATAATCTATCAAATCTCAGTGCAACTTGTGCTCTCAGGTGTCTTAAACAGTCTTGAAAATACACCTGAATTCTATAGGACTCCATAAATAAATATGTGGTTTCAGAAGTGGTCAACCAAAAGAGCCTAATGGATTTGTTAATTATTCTTCCAGATAATTCATAGTTCTGCTTGCTCTCTTACTGATGTGTTTTGGTTTTGGGTTTTTTTTTGGTTATTTGTTTCTGTTTTTAATGTTTTGAGGATGTTGAAAGAAAAATCATGCTGCTGATTATTATCCTCACCAAAGACAATAAGGGAAGCAGCTGATCATATGCTCAGACATTTTGTTCAAGAAGGTGTATTTTAGGCTCAAAAGAGATTTTTGCTTCCAAGGGCTAAAATCCAACAGAACTAGCTGGAAAAATGCATTTAAAAAGCTATTCTGAATCCTGAAAACAATTTTTTTCTCCTTTTTTTTAAAAAACAACCATTTTTGATACTGAGACTGGGTGCATTTTAGATCACATATCATAATCACTTACTGAAAATGTCAGTGCAATGCACAGAATGTTTTGTGAGTCGTCTTTTCCTTTTATGTATTGATGTGCCTTAATATTGGATGTTGTGAAATTTTATACAGTTTTAGCATATAAACCTTAACTATATATAAATATATAGTAAAAAAAAATAAAAACTAAGATGAGCAAGCTAACACAGTACCTTAAAAAATGGCAACTAGTTGTATTTTAACATGGAAATAGAGAATGACACAAGATTCTTGAGATCCTGGATACAGCTGGAATTGCAATTTTTTTAATCTCTAAGCTGGTTTTGATCACAGATTTTCAAATCCATTTCCATATTAGGAACATTTGAGAGACCTGTGTGTGAATGGGGAAATAGCTACCTGTCTGAATTGTCCAAAACTTAGAAGGTCCTCCCACAAGAATCCATTTGTATTGCTTCTATGGAAAAATCTCATACAGTCCCCTGCAACATATGACGTTAGAGAGGAGGTGAAATTAGATAACCTGTTGTTTTGGTTTTTTCCATTGTTGAGATATTGCTCATATTTTAAAATTGATTTCTAGAGTTGGAGAAAAGGTGTCTACCCAGCCAATTTCCGCTTTGGATCTGAGATCTTTGAAAAGTCTAAGATCTGTGAATGAGGACTGGGTATTTGGGACTACTGGAAACTGAAAACATCACCTTGCTGCAAAGCAATACAAATAATTTATTTTTCTTTATTCCTGTTTGGGCAGTTCATGTTGTCAGATAAGCTTCTACCTAGTGCTTGGCTTTTGTGACTGCCTATGTGACTCTCGTTTGTGGTGCCTTTAATACCTTTAAATGCTTTCATTATGAGAAAATTTAAAATCTGCTTAAAGTAAAATGTCCCAAACAGATGTTTCATTCTGACAATATTACATGTTTTTCTTTTTCATAGCAAGTTGAATATAAAGGATAGTATGAACCTGCACTTCCTTACAGACTTTGAAAAGGGACTGCTTCAGGCTATTGGCATGGGTATAGGCTAAGACTTTTGGTGGGTAAATATCATCATAAGATCTATACTTATCTTAAATCAGCTGAGAGATCAGGAGTTCATCATGAGCTTCAGACTTTAATTCAAGAGAGTATAATGTTGCACTTCTGTGAGGAATATGTAATCCATATTCTAGAAAAAGGCATGGACATTTGATGATTCTAAATGTTATGGCAGGTTCTATAGCATCTTTCAGCTTTGTCTGTTTTCTTTTTTTTCTGTTCAGAAATAAGTAAAATATGTCCCCATCAGAATGTCTTCCTTTGCAGAATAGTACATAATTTCTCTTTTTTTTTTTGTCTGTCATATACTGTAAGAAAAGACATGGTCATTTAGTTCCCCTCTGCTATTTCAAATGTGCTGACTATCATTTGTTAAAAATTACAGTCTAGAGGCTTGTCGATGTGTCTTTAATGGGGGACAGGAAGGTGTGTATGTGTGTGTTCTTATTTATTTTTTTAGAATATTGCTTCACCAGCAGGGTTTCCTGTTTACTTATTCGTATTATTCCCCCCATCTCCCCACCCCCACCCCCTCCCAAATCTAAAAGTATTTATTTTTATTTTACTATAAGCTTAAAATAAAATAATACAATAATAAAATCAAAATTGTTATTTTCACCCTGGTTTTACTCCACTTGTGTGGAGTTATCTATTATTTGAGTCAGTCTGCTTTTCTATATATGTGCATTTTAAAAATTGGTATCTCTAATTGTGTTTGGTATATACACAACTACAAGAAAAAATTATTAACCAGTGTCTATAAGGTCTAAAGTTTCATTCTCCAAAGATTTGCAGGTAGGTACCGATCTACAGTGGGTTGGCTGACCAACATTTGCCAAAATCAATGAACCTTTGGATCTTTATCTTTAATTATGTCATCTTTAATTGTTTTACCATAATTTTTTTTGATATATCACCAATTTCTTGTGTAAACTGAAGACTGGTATTATTTACCAGGTCATAAATTCATACTTGCTGAAGTAAGAACAAGATGATAACATACTCTTTTTAATTTTTTTTTCCCCCGAGACTCTCAAAGATTACAGAACCACATTTTAAAAAATACATAATGGTGATACATTTAAGGTTAATACATGTTGTTTCCAGTTTTCAAAAGCAGACTACAATTTTCAGCTGTAGATATTTGGATTGAATTAATTCTAGACATTATTTATATTTAAAGAAGATAACTCCTATAGTACATGCTGCTGCTTCAAAATATTTTTTTAAAGGTCTAACCAGTCTTCTGTATTTAAAGACACAATAATAATCCTGTCTCACCGAAAGACGCTTAGGAAAGTAAACAAGGAAAATACATTTTTTGAATGTGTGCACTTCGACTGGAAATTTTGAAGGCAGAATCAAGCAGGATTAATTTCTGTTGAATCATGGGAGCCTATCACAGTCTAAAAAGATTTCCCCTATAATAGAAACCAGACCTTAACATTCTCCTGAAGTAGTAGTGTCAAGCCTCTTGTTGCCTGAAACTAAATTAGCTTGGGTAGTTGGTGGAAACACAATGGTACCACCTGACTGATGAATAGTCTGTGTCAGGGCTGCTTCAGGCTCCAGCTTTTCTGTCCTGGTCCCTAGTCCAATAAGAACCAACCTGTCCTTCTCCAAGGTCTCTCATAGAGTTCAAACCATGATAACTATACACTTATATTCTTTCACTTTAATCATTTTGCACTATTACTTTTGAACAATGCAAGGCATTTCATTCTGTCTGTGGTTTTAGCAGGTATCGAGCCTTCATCTGGATTTACTCACTGAAATAAGGTCCTTCCTACTATCTGGTGCACGTTTTGCATCTGAACATTATGATTCAAGCATTGTCACCTGGGGCCAAGTATGTCAACAAGGCCTGGGATCTGAGTTTGTAATTTTGTTTCCATACACTTCAGCCCCTTAAATTTGTCTTTTTCCTTCAAAGCTATTGAATATTTTTGTTATTTTTTGCTGCTGCTCATTTAAACTAACACACTGGCCACTAGTTATCTGTATAATTTGGTAAAAAACATTTGACCAGGAACATAACTGTTCCTGAATATACTATCATACTGTTTGTACTTGAAGTTGTGTGTTTGAGGCGCATATTCCAGCAGTTTCATTGACTACGCATTAATTTGTATCTTTTATTACAGTATGCAGATCCATACTATGATGTGTCATCCTAAACTAATCTGTTACTTCAATTTCAGCATGTGAGACAGAAGCAGCAAAAGTTTATCAGCTATCACTAGAAGAGCACCTCCAACCTTTCAAAGACAGCATGGAGCAATTCATTAGTCAAGGTAAATAATGAAACGTCACTTAACCTTTTCATGACATTTCAAAGGAAAGTTATGGGAACAATGTTTATACGTTGTGGGAAAGGGACTGTTTATTTTGGCATCATAGAAAGATGTGGATTAGTTTAATCAGATGCCACACAGTTCTAAAAGATTTACAAAATGATTCTGTTGTACTGTAGGTGACTCACTCTCTTTTGCATGACAGAGAATACAAATGATATTGACTTGAGTGTGTGATCTTCTGATAAGTTCAACATTCCAGTAGAAAATGATTTTAAGGCCTTTGTTCCTTGAAAAATTATTGAACCTGGATCTATTTCATTAACTTCTTCCCAAAAAGATAATTTTTTTTTATGTGCCAAAAACATGGAGTAAGCACAGCAAAAGTAGTTAAAGGTTTTTCAGATATAAGGCAAGTCTATATGAAATACTTGGATGTGATTATTATAAAACACTGCAAGAGAAAATATATTAGAAACATCCATGATAAACCGGTATCTTGAGTGCTAGAAGGAAAAAAACTTTAAAAATTAATAGTCTATGCTTTCAATGCTTTACTAAACCCTTCTTTTGGGAGACTATAGAAGGTATAAATAACTTTAATTTTTACCAAGATGTGCGTCACAGAATCTCTTGAAATACTACTCTGAAAAAGTATACTCTTCATTGACCAATTCACTCTTTGATACAAGTTAGAATTCAATGCATCGGGGTAACAATGGCCTGATGAGTACACCAATGTAATTTTAAATTTTTGACCACTTTTCTGCTCCTTCTACTTTGATATTGCATTTTATAATAGAAGACAGACCTGTTATCTCCTGAAAAGGTAAGTCATGTGAAAAGTCACTTTCTAGCACTGTCAGTAATTTGTTAGTCTAGAGTTGTGTTAATGACATATCATATATAGAGTTCCTTATTAACTGAACATGCAGTATGTTTGAGAGGTCAGTCAGATATGCATTTATCTCTTCTTGGTTAGAATGTCCAAGATGACCATCTATCTGAACATTATAAGAAGTGGAGTACATATGTTCTGGTATATAATGATACATGCTATAGGACTCTCAATTACAGTGAATAAATTGAGCAAAACTACCATTTTGAACTATCAAATGTGAATTGATGTTTTCTAAGACAAATGTCTATTAGCCACATCCAGCAAACAGGATGTTGTCTCCAGCAATGGTGGCTATGAACTGCTTTAAAACTCAATTCTGATTATGTGCGTGACATATACATGTTACATTAGTGGCATGATTAAACATGTAGCAAGTGTTTTACATTAGGTTTATATTATTATTTATACATATAGGTAGGGGACAATCAAATCACAAGTTGGTCTGAAAGAGATCACTACTGTAAAGCATGCCATATGTTTTCATATTAACCTTAATAACAGAGTAGGAAATCAGACATGAGGATTATATTTCATCAGATGTATATCTGTTAAATTTCTTTCACTTCTTTTAGGAGTATCTGACTCTATACTTTAGCTTACTTTATGATTTCTGACTATTTCCAGAGCATAATTATGTATAAGCTATATAGTAATCTGTTCTGGTTTTGCAAGGATATGTGATTTCCTTTCCTGATTATGTGTCTGTATTTTAAGAAAGCGAGGAAAGAGAGAAAAAAAAAATAAGAGATGCAGCTTGTCCATTAAAAACTGTGCTGTGTTCCCATGTTAACAGTGGATATTGAGTGGGTGAAAAAAGGAGAAATTCATAATGTCAGTAAAAATATCATTGTTGCATTTTAATGAAAATAATTGGAAACCTGTATTGTGAGCACAGTAGACTGTGACTAAACCATTTCTACGTTTCTTTAAAACTGTAAGGCACATTTTGCAGAATTCTGTCCCAAAGTAAGACAAAGCTTAACATGTAGGAAAAAAGAATCCCTGGTTAAGTTCCAAAAATAAAGTAATTTTAAATACCTTTCATTATGAAATCCTTTGTTTTTACTTCATGGGATTGAATTCAGACTTGAAAGAGGCCATGTTTAAAGCAGGATTTCTCTTTCCTGTTCAGTGTTTGACAGGCTTTTGATCTAGATATTTTTTCTAAGGGCTTTTGTTGTTTATGTAGACATAATCGATGAGTCTTTTCAGCTAGACTGCACACATGATCATTTAGAAAAACAGAGGGACAATTCTTGGCACCTTTTGGGGATTTGTGTTTATATAACATATGCTCTGGGCAAAGAAAAATCAAGCTTTAAGTTTTTATCTTTTCAAGTTCCAGTTTCTCTAAAGTCAGAAGAAGTTTTAACTTAGAATTCAGATGAAAAGCATTTTTCATAGGGTTGAATAATTTGGCATGTTTATACGATGCCTTTTCAGAATAGATAACTTGTGTGCATAATGGAACCCAAAAGTTCAAAGTAGCTAGTTATTTACAGTGTATTCACTTATACTTGTTGCTAGCAGCTAAAATAGAAACTGGTTTTCCCATAAGCAAGAAAACTTGGACATCAAATTAAATATCCTTGGCAAGGGGTTAGAAAGGCACTACTTTATAAGAATAGTTACTGTCTGGCACAGTTATATAACTTTGAATTAAGTTACTGTAACTAGTCTAAATGATTGTTACTGTCGATGTATTAATAAAAAGCTCTGATTTTGAATGTAATACTTCTATTAGATTAATCAGAGACGAAGAAAAGATTGTAAATTACTAGCTTACTTATAAAGATGATTTCTTTTGAAAGATAAAGAAGGGGAAGAGGCAAGAATGCGTTTAGAGTTCTAATGTTTTAGATGCAAATGCTAGATTGAGGCTGTTCAGCCTTTGCCGTGCCAGTCTAACCAGTAGGCTTAAATAATCAGCATGTTCATTAAAATATGCAAATTTATGAAAGGATGCCAGTCCTTTTTCTGATGGACTTCAGGGTCATTCTTGAGCTTTCAACTTAACAGTAGATCGAACGACCTGTCCTATCCTCTCCATACTGGGTTAGTGGATATTTGCAAGCATGCTTTATCCAATGCATTTGATTTCTAAGGGTCTATGTGTCTCAAAACTTCCAAGGCAATCCTCTCTGTTCTCCTATGCTTTCTGTCCCCTTTTTGGGTTCACAGGCTGCAAATCACTCATCACAAAATATATAATGTGGTTCTTTTCTTTTATTATCACAAATGTTAATTTTCTCCTGGAATTCTCCATAGACACGAGGTTTAAAACAGGAAAAGGAAAAAAAGAAAAAAACAAGCAAAAACCAAAACAGAACAACAACAACAAAAAAACCCCAAACAAAACAAAAACACAAAAACAGCTACTTCAGGAAAAGTGGTTGGAGAAAAAAATGTCAGAAAATACAAGACTTGTAAAAATTATATTGCTTTGTTTGTTAGATATTTCTAACCATTTCTTTAAGGGTTTCCAATATTTGAGTAGCATAAAATATAAGTGTGAAATTTAGTAGAATAATGGTCCTTTCCAATGAAAAGCTATTCAGACCAAACTGTAGATATTTAAAACGTACTATTTACATCTCCCCAGTATAGAGTATATATTCACTGAAGTTTTCTGTCCTTGAGTTACTCCCCACAAGTTATCACAGTTTGAATAAGAGAGATTGCAAAGGAAAAGACTATTTGGGAATCTTGTCTCCTTTGTTCTGTATGTAACTGTGGATAGATAGGGACACAAAAACATCAGAGATCACATCCACCAGTTAATAAAACTCCTTTTCCTGGGGGAAATGTGTCTGACACATGGGATAGTGGGGAAATACCGAGGGCACTAATCATCATGCAATTTGTAGAGGAATTTCATTAGCAGTTAGTAATCCTTTAACTTTGTCCCCACTTGATAGTAGAGCCAGCTCATGTTGAAAGAATTGTTTGTGCGTGAACCACAAATGAGTCTCAGTCCCCAGGTTTTAACCGTGGTTAACTTTGCAGTGAAAAGCAGTCTTTGCTATTGGGACTGTAGCTAGGCTGTGTATTCTTGTCAGCCTGATAAGGCAGGAAACTTATGATAGGAGGCATCCACTCACTCCCTTGGAAAAGTAAGTCTGGTTTGGGAACTGGGAAGAGGCAATATGTTGAAATCACAGCTCTTCCACTGAGACTCTAGAAATTGTGCAAATGTCACAGACTTCGAATCTGAATAAGTCATCTGGTATCATATTCAGAAGTCAAACCGATATAATTAGCTTTGGACTTTAGAAAAAGCATTATGGTGTAGGAAACTTCAGCATTAGAATGCAAGTAAAACCATAATGTTCTAATGTTTAGCTAGTTCATCTGAAAACATTCGGAATAATTCCAGTATGATTGTACATTTGAGAGTACTAGGTAACCATTCAACCTTTGATTCCTTCTAGTCTTATTTTGCAAAATTCTGTGGTTCTGCTCTTGTTAGTGAATGCTAGACCCAGATTTCGTTCTGCTGGACCCAAGAATACAGACTCTTCTCCAGACCCAAATTCTAGCCATATCTTCATGATCTTGCAGAATAAGGATGCTAAAATTGTCCTCTTGGGTGAGCTGTCTGTAACCATCTACCTCTTTTGCCAGGAAGAGCAGTCAGGAATCCAGTTTCCAAACTGTTAGTAAATGAATATATAAATCACAAAGTGTGTTGTATTTATCGCTGTAGCTGCAACCAGATAGTTGGCCATGACTTGTTCTTTTAGGTCAAGAAGCAAAAGGCTGTGCATCATCAAATGATGGATTGTGAATGAGACTAAAGCATCAGACTGAATCCTGGATGGCTGGGTTCTGTTCCTGGCTCCAGAAGTACTGTAGATGATTGCGAAATAAATGCCGCGAGAGTAATCTTAATTCTGACATTTTCAAACACAGAATGATTGATTTTCTTTAAATGTTGTTTTTATAATTTGATTAATATAAGGGAAAACAACACTACTTCATAATTTTTCTAAAAATAATTTGAGAAAATACAACTAAACCACCATTCAGAATATATACGAATAAATGTTTTTGTTTTTCTGTTTTAAAAAATGGCACAGAACATTAAAGGGTTGAATATTAGTAGTTTTATGTGGAGACACTCACTTTAAATATTATTATTATCAAAATATATTCATTGCTGGGATTAAAAAAAAAAGATATTTTTTTTATTTTACAAGGAATTGTTGGAGGAATATGAAAAGCAAGCAACATCAAGCCACTAGAATAAAAGATGCAGGAATTCACACTCAAACAATTTGATTCCATGAATGTTTACATTTTTATGTTAGTATTCTTTTTGTTGGATTATTTTTAAAACTTGTTCTTTAAGTGCTGAAAGTATTTTTTTAATCTTGCATTGACATCTTAATGCTAATAAATAGTTTTATGTCAGTATTGTATAAACTTATCCCTACCCCACATGTCAGCACCTCCATTGGTGTGCATTATTACATAATAACCCTAACTTGGATTGTGTTGCATGTGCGGCACTAAATAGGCTTCTCTGAATTGGCCTCACCTTGCCTCAAAGTCCATGAAAGACCAAACCTTTAGAATGGAGCAGTCAGCTCTTTGTGTTTTTGACACAGGACCTCATTTAATCATTTTTGTAGGCATCAATACAATGATTGCAGACAACATAGGTGTGGTAAAAAAGGTATTTTGGCATCAGTTGGGAAGAGATCAATGCATAAGTGTCACAACAGCGTGATACAAGTCATCCACCACAAAATATTCTGAATAAATGCAGCAGATAAATGAAATTACCAAAAATCTTGTGGGTAGCTGGGGGATGGGGGAAATAATTCACATTTTAAATTTCTTGTCCAGTAAAATCCAAAATATGTTCAAATAACAGTAACTTTACAACGTAGTTATTGGGATGGAGAAGGAAAAATAAGGGGAAGACATTAAAGCTTAAGTAAGAGTACTTAGGTCCTTCATTAGCCCTAATCATTATGGCATGACATGTTTCTCAGCACAGTCCAGGCTCACAGCTGAACAGCCTTCCTTTTTCCATCAGGCCTGAAATCTCTTGCTGTATCTTTACCTAATAACATATATTTAGTCCTAGGTATGCTAGCTAACTGTACAGCTGTTTAGTGCGTAGTCCTCACCTGACTGAGACCTTTGAGCAGTGTACGATTTTAGAATCAGTAGTGAGCAACATGGGGTGAGAAGCTCAAAGTTGCCCATGAAATACAATGTATTTCACTTGTATGAATGTGCCATATGACATTATAGGGAGTAGTTGCTGAATTTACATAACTATTCTTTTTTTAAGTGTTGGATCTGGGTCTTGGTTCTCCCTTCATTCAGCTGACAGCAGATTTCATCTTTCAAAGGGTGGCAAAAAACCTGTCTTCCTACCAAACTGCTAGATTAAAAGAGGACACAGAGCAAAGTGTGGAGAGAGTTCACATCTTGAAGCATAGCATGTATGAGGGGTAGATAAGACTTGTGCTGAGGTTGTTTTTTGTTGTTAATAATTAATATAGTTATTAATTTGAAAAGTCAGTCTCCTTGTATAGTCTGTTGTTTACTTTTTTTTAACTTTCAACAAAGATCAACTTTCAGTGCTCACGTATTCACTGAGAGTTTAAGCTTTGATTCCATATATTTTGATTGTAATCTATCGGGCTAGCACATAATTTGAGTTGTTCCTGCTGTGTGAGAGTGTAAATTCATTGTGAACTGCAATTGGTTGGAATCAATATAAATCACAGAATCACAGAATTCTAGGGGTTGGAAGGGACCTCGAAGGATCATCTAGTCCAACCCCCCTGCCAGAGCAGGGTCACCTACAGGACATCACACAGGAACGCATCCAGGCGGGTTTTGAATGTCTCCAGGGAAGGAGACTCCACAACAAATATTTGTGTTTAACTTATCATAGGTGTTTAAAAAAATGGAACAACGTAATTAGGAAAATTTCCAGCATATGAGGTGCTCTGTCTCCAGTTATCTTCAAGAAACTGGGATATGAATGAAGTATTTAAATGCTCTTTTTCATGTACGTATGAAAATCTTTGAAAATGGAAGGAGTTGGTATTCTTTGTGCTCATAACCTTCCATGAATTTGCCATACATAGGAAATGCAGAAGGGTATAAGATTCTTGCTAGGATTCCCAGAAGAAATCCTGCTTTCTTCTCTTGCAAAGCTTTCTTAGCATGAATGTACCCAATAACAAACCATCAAAATGTACTTGGATCTTTGTTCAGTGTAAATAGAAATTCTCAAAACTATAGCAACGTAGCTCTCATGACTCATGGAAAGTCATTGTATCTGTCAAAAAAAACCCCAACTGGCTCCACTTGAAAGTTACTGGAAAGCACATTCATAGCTAATTATAAACAAATACTAGTTAACACTTTAAATAAAGAGAGACGAGAAAAAGTGAAAAGATTTAGGACATAGACAAGCAGATGAAAGGATTCTCATTGCCTCTCATCTGAGATTACTCAGATGCATTCCTGTATTCAATTACCTGAGAAGATGTGATATTCCCTTAAGAGAGATCAGGAGATCAGAAGAGATGGCAGCTTCGTGCATCTTCTTACTCATAGCCCTTTGAAACTGGTTCAGCAGAAATAGCTTAAATTGCAACGGGGTTTGGGGCCAGACAGTGACTACAAACAGTAATCACTGGGTCAGGATCATACCACAAACCAACAACAAAACATTCTGATGGAACAAAAGCTTTGAGAGGGCGTTTGAATTCCATTTGAGTAGACCCACAAGGTGCACTTGGAATAATTTCTGAATCAGAACCAAAGGATCATTTTTTTTTGACTATGCTTATCTAGTACATTTGCCTATAAGGGACATTGATAATTCTTATTAACTGATAGTGTTGAGTCCATTTTTCTCATGAAATTCCTGGTATTATTGCATATTCAGTTTTAAGTTTAAGTATTAATGGTTGGCATTTCTTTTTTTTTACAAAGCCACTAAGCGTGAGCCTCTGTCATCATTTAAAGATTAATAATCATCTAACTTTTACAATCTTCCCCAAAATCCACTTACTTTTTGATAATTTCCATCTAAAATAGCTATTTTGTTTTTCCCAGTGCCGCTCAGTAGTCCCCAACTATATTAGTCTTATTTAATAAAATATGCAAAGACAACAAACAACAACAAAATTCAAAAATTGAGGCAAAACACATTCAGAATTCCAAAAGGGGAAGAAGAAAGAGGTTTTTCTCAAGAGCTTTCTACTGATCCTGGTGTCTTTGCTATTCTGCTTTGGTATTTCAAGGTATTTCAAAACACAGGGCTGACTAGGTGGCCAATTGCCAAATAAAATAGTATTATTTTGGTGTTTTCTGGGGGCATTTCTGGGTAGTATGTGCACTACCAAGGACAAAAGAGGAATTCTTTTAAGAGCTCTAGCAGAGGTCTTGCAAATTTGAACTTTAGATCTTACTAATACCAGTGTAACTACATGCCCTTGTTTGTGATGGTTGTTCATCCCTTCACTTTCTTTCTGCCCCTGTCACAGATATGAGATACCTACAGAAGTTATCCTCATGGCCTCTGTCAAGTACCTCAGGTCGTCAGATCTTAGTGAAGTTGGGTCAGCAGTGACAGATGAACTGCCTGACGTTCCATACCTTTTTAAGAAAGCCTACCCCTCAATTTTGTTTTTAGTTTTGTTTTGTTGGAATTTTTTATTTTGTTATTTTGTGACTCTGCCAGAGGAGACCTTTGGTATATTTTCAAAGTCCCAGGTGCTATTCACTCAGCACCACTGTGGAAAAAAATATGTCCTCTTTAAAGATTCTGCTGAATCTGCAACAAGGGTTTGTTAGAATAGTTGTCTTTTTTTCAGTAAAAAGGATTTCTAAAAATTTCACTACTTTTCAATAATACGTATATAGCACAGGGGCAGAATAGTCCTTGTTTAAAACAGTTGTTGTAAGTCTTTGACCTTCCAGTTAATCTTAGGTCAAAACATTTTTTAAGATTTTAAAATCCTCTTGATGATAAAGAGTAAAATGTCACACTTCCAAACAAGAAATTGCAACTGATAATAGAGACAACAGACATTATATGTGATATCTATCCATACAGAAAATAGTCTTTTCATACAGAAAATAAATATATTCATGCAAATAACTTTTAAAAATCAGCTTTCATGCAAAAGGTGTAATTAAATTTGGAGGAGACTAATGTAGAGTGTTTATTGGATTGAAAATGAGAAAATATTTGGCAATGTTCTTAGTTCATGGAGTGGCTCCTGCAGAGATTTTGGCACAATAGGTCTGAAATTTCACTTGCCATTGAGGTCAAAGGGGACAATTTGTGGTCAAAAATGGGTTTTAGGTCCTTACCTTTGAACCCCTCTTCATTTAATTTAATCTTCTAGGCTTCTAAAAGAAAAAAAATACTATTTGCAGAAAAGTGAATTGTACTATTCTAGAAAATCAATGCCAGTGTATAGTTCTCACATTTAATTTTATGATTTATTATCATAAATGCATAGGTAATTTTATTATCATAAATGCATAGGTCAGTTTAGTATGGTTATTCATATGCGTGTCTTTGCAGAAGTTTATATGTAATCTTTGCAGGACTCTAAAAGAATTGAATGAGCAAATACTTGGAATAATGACATGCATCATTCTGGAATATGGGTATATGTTGATAATGACAGAATTTTTGTGAATTAAGTTAATTAGACTTCGTTTGTGAGGCCTTGTTGGAAGCATGAAATCAAGTTTTATGTCTCAATTATAAAATGTCATGCAGTAAATTTAAGCAAATACAAAAAGTGATAAGACATAAATTAGAACATCTAATAGGAGTAAATTTTGAAGAAATACAAATAACCTGTAGTTAAAAGAATTGATTGAAGAGTCTTGGATATAGTACAGTCCTCATGCTTTGTAAGGAATGACGCAGGGAGAAAGGAATGTACTTGAATTTTGACCAAATATATAAAGTGTTTGGGAAGTATAGACCTTTCTCTAAAGGGAGACCATCTTTAAGTAATCTGAAGGTATCTTAATGGAAAAACCAGGCAAACAGTGGAACATCATCCAACAAGAAGGCATTGAAGATGCTTTCAAAAGAAAAAGTGAAAAGATAACTAATTCAGTATATGTTGTAAATAGTAGATAAGGCACCCTTCTCCATGAGAGGCCACTTTCACTCTAAAATTCTTTTTTTTTTTTTGATATGGCAATGTTTTCTCAGTGTGAACTGAGGTTATTTTTCAACTATATCCTTTTAAGTAGATTTTACAGAATATATATGCCTTCAGGATTATGAGAGCTACATATAAAGCCCTACAATATATTGAGTGTATGCAAGCAGAGATATGAATCTAACTTTTACCTCTGCTTACTGCTGCATTATATGAAATGTAGGGGCTAGTATTTCCTTTTATGATATAGTCTTTCATAGATTTGGAACAGTGTTTTTGGAGGTGGTTTAGTAAGTTAGTGTCAAGGACTGAGAAAACTATTCTTAGCAGGGGATCGGAAAAGAAATGATGAGTCAATAAAATATGGAATATTTTCATTTGGGAAAGATACCTGACCTAAGAGTTGGAACTTGTGCATATGTCAGAAAAGCCTGCAAGAAGTTGCTGCTGTGATGAGCTGACAGATTCTGAACATATATGAAAGCAGATGTCACTACTGGATGACTACAAGACTTATAGCGTTTTTCAAAAAAAAATCAATGGAATTTTCTGAAGTAATCTTGCTTCTTGAGGATAGAGAGAAATTTTAGTGGCAGAATGAAGCATTTGGATGTTCTTAGCTGCCACGCTATCTCTGGAAATGACCAATTTCCTGCGTCAGCCATTGCAGTGGTAGGATCACTGTGGAGGAGGTAGGGTCTAACTCACTCTGGGACACTTCAACTGAACGTGTCATAACTCTTTTCCTTCACTACTCAAACAGAAAAAATTAGTTGAAAGCAGTTTACCAATGAAACAACTAGTACAGAGCAAATTACCAATAACCGCTAATATCAGGTGATCAAACTAGTGCCCCCTTGCAGAAGTTATAGGAATCTCCACCTGCTTCAACATCTAATAGGTATTCCATTATATCCAGGTGATAGTAAGACTTCTGTGATTTTGAAACAGGAAGCTTTCTTCCTGTGCTGATTAAATCTGAATGCATGTCTTTGACTAGCCATTCATTGTCCATAGCTTTCAGATGTTTACTGTATACTACTCCAAAAGCAGTCATCTGAATATTTTCTTTGGACAGATCCCTGAGTGGACATAACATATTTTCTTCTCTTTCACTGTTCTTTAACTTTTTATGCCTAGAAAAATGAGAAAGCAAATGGTTGCGAATTAGATTTACACTAGAATAATAACCTTTTGATAATGTGCAAAAGGTTTAGAAGTGTCAATGTGCATTTGGAAAAGACTACAAGGGAATTCTGTTTTAGAGAAAATTCTTTCCCTGCAAGACTCTGTTTAATGCCAAGAGGTGATCTGATGCAAGATGAAATCTCTGTGCGTACAGCAGCTGCCTTATGCATATGTACTTATTACTTTTTTTAAAAATGCTGTTACATACACCTGCATCTTTCAGGGATTCTCAAGATTCTTTTCATTGTGTAATACCCATTCCCTAAGATATTATTAAAAGTACAGATACCTGAAGTTTTTGGAATTTTTTTCTTCCTCTCTGGACCATAGTAACTTAATTGGAACAAAACTTGCTCTAGAATGGAGTCGTTCTGACATGCTTTGACAAGCCTAGTATATGTTGTGTTTGCAGTCTTTTGGAAAGTAAATTGTGGAATGTTTGCTCCATTTTTGGAAGAGAAATAATTGATTGTGAGCCTATGCAGAACAGTTGAAATAAGGAAGAAAAACCCCAAAACTAGACAGCTCAGATGATGGTATATCATCAATCCTGGAAACTATAAAAAGAGTTATATCCCATGAATATGACTTATGTATTAAAAGACTGTCCTATGCCGGAACATGCTAGCCTGTTTCCAAGCATTGTTTAACTGAGAGGAGTTCAAATTACATCTTTCTGTAACAAAATTATTTATTTTAAAAGTTGTAGCTGCACATGCATAGTGAAAGTGTTAATGCAGAATTAGATATTTGATCTCCCTTCATCCAGGAGGTTTGTGTGCAGTTCCTTCTCTCTTGCACCATATGGTTTTACAAGACATACCTTGACTTCCAGGACTGAAGTATGAAGAGAAAAAAAATATTAATGAAATTCTGTCAAAGCTGCCAGGTTTCACCTGGTTTCATATCCAAAGCAAGGCAAGGCTTTCAAGAAAAACTATAGGTCAGCCCAGATTCACTCAACACTGGGCCCAGGTTCACTCAAAAGGGTTGTGAGCCCTCACAAACCATTTAAAGAATCTGGGCCGAGTTTCAATTCAGTATTGAAACCTGTAATCAGGCAGGCTTCACGTGCTCTTGAATTTCCTTGAGAACATTTGGCCAGCTCTCCCTCAAGTTTTCTGTGGTTTGCTGGGATTTTTTTTTTACTTTCAGTAAAACAATGATGGAACCCAAGCCTCCAAGTACTGGTTACTAAATACAATGTTTACTGCTACAAACATCTAGGCACTGCTCACCCTACGCAGCAGTCTACATTACTACTATTAAAAAGAATTTGTAACATCAGACATAGTTTTAATCCTTGTTCTGACTGGGGAAATAATAGGGAAACTGCATTTGTGTATCTTTGCTACAGATTTCACATGCCTGTGTTAGTGTATGTTTGTAAAGTGCTGTTAATTGAAATACTGTAACAGAAAATAGTGGTTATCTTTGTTCCTAATAATTCCAGTATCTTTCTCATTTTTGTCAAATTTAAAAATCAGGATTTCTGTTTTCAAAGGTGGTGAGTCTACAACACTTTTTATGGATTATTATTTGTAGTGCGATGTAGCGAAAGTGGAATGAGAAATAGCTAAAAGATTTATTCTTCTTTTCTAGAGTTCTATATGAATTCTGTACCATTGACATTTGGTTCCAGGATAGTTCAGAGCCTCTTCATGTCCCAAAACCCACTGACTCTTGAGAATCCTAAAATTCTCCTTGCAAATTAGCAGGCCGATAGTCCAGCAGACTGAAAAGGGGTAGCAAAATCCAAATTAAAAAAGCTTTTGGCTAAAGCATACAGATCTTAAATGGGATTCAAGTTGTGCTACCTGAATGTCTATATAAGTATAAATGTCACCTAAGCACATATGCAACAGAGCAGTTTATACTATCGCTTTGCACATTGCTGATGCTTAAGCTAATACGCACATTCTCGTAAATCTTGTGTATTAGGATACTCTTCTAAGTTCAGTGAATTGGGTGCAAAATAAAATATGAGAGAACACATGGGAAATAGATCATTTTTTCACCAATGTGAGGCAATCACAGTTACATATTTTTAATTTTCTTCACATGATCACCAAATGATAATTTCCTTTGTATAAAAACGGTCATGTTTTCAATATGGGCTTGCTATGGCTCTAGCATTTCATTTAGTGATGTGTGTACAGGGAGATGGTATTGCAGGGAAAGGGAAGAGAGATTTTACTTTCAACTGTCAAGCAATTTTCAGAAAAGCTATAAGGCTGAATCCTTTCTGCTCTTCACTCAGGTTTTCCTCCTCTTGGCAGACCAGTTTCCTTATTTGTTAAAATTTCAAAACTATTCTTTAAGATCTGTTTTTAAGTCACTTTCATGACTTAGTTGTTTTACTGCAAGATTTTCTTTTTAATTTCCAAACTTGCTTCAAGGTTTTTTTGTGCTTGTGGTTTTTGTTGGGTTTTTTTTGGTTTTTAATAGGGTTATAAAAATTCATGTAGTTTTGTTTGTGTGGTTTTTAGGTTTTGTGTGTTTGTTTCTATTTTCCTCAGAGTTGATACACATGAGTATATCCTCAGGTGGTTTCTATACATTTTATGTATGACATATTTCCAATGAACATTATCCTGAAAGAGCATCTATATCTTTCACCTTGTAGCTAATTCTTTGATTGTATTTTTACAGCTAAAATAGACCAAGAAAATGAAGAGAAGTCACTGACAGAAGCACATAAAAGGTAAGAAAGAACAATGCAGTAAAACTTTCCTTGAAAATGAAAAATTTCTTTGAAAAATATGTTTTGGTAGAAATTGCTGTATTGATAACCAGCATTATTATGTTTTCGAATAGTGAAAGAAATGCACTCAAAAAACTAAGTGCTATTTATTTATTGTCAATATTAATTTGATAATTAGGAAAAAAATGGAAGGAATATAAACACACAGCCTACTTTTAATGAAATATTGCACATGAATATGTTCTTTTAGAACAATGCATGTACCTTTTGTAAAAATAAATTCAGAATATACCTTTTGGACTGAGACAAAACTGTTCATACTACACCAGAATCATGGTGATTTGACAGATACGTAGCATTTCCCAGACAACTATTATTCCTTAGGTACCACTTCTTGTGCTTATAAAATGGCTGCTTTAAAATAAAGAATGTAAATCTGTTTTTTAATATGCCAATGATATGAATAATTAGATGTGACTTCCTTTGTAGAATTGCTGGTAGATCTTCAAATAGTTTTTGTAGTAAAAAGCAAAATACCTCATTAAATTTCATTACAGATGTGTGCAATTGAGAGTTTTCAAAACTGGAACTTCACTGTATTGCACAACCTGTGGTTTCTCCTGATTTTTTGGCAGTATTCTCCAGAACCAGTGTTTAAATGGGACAGATTTTTATCTGTCCAAGAAAAAGACCAAAATATGACACACACCATTTATAGTTCAGATTTAGTGAAACTAACAGTCTGCTTTTGTTTTCCTTTCACTAAAAATAGCATCATCTTTTTGCACTAGCTAAAACTGCCATCAAATATATGCTAACCAATACATTCATTATGCATTCCCAGAATTGGGAAGTCTCTCAATAGGATTCCAGTAAAATATACCACTATAAAAGGTTCTAGTTCTTACTATGATTTTTAGCCATGCCATGTCCCCAATACCCAAATTTGCTACCTCCTGTAATACCACACTGCAGTTGACATCTTTACTGGTACAGCACCACAATTTCTCTCCATTCTGTTGGGCCATGTACTAAAGACAGTACCTGAAAAGGAAGCCAAGGGGAGAGTGTATGTTCCTCTGTCACAAGAAGCTCCCTTCTTTCTTGTAAGGAGTCCTTGAGTGGTACATAGGTGATGTGGGATCATGATGGAAAAAAATGGAACAAAAGGGAGTATTGCTTTGACTTAGTATCATATCTCTTGCTCAAGTATATGAAAGACATTCCTGACATTTCTTAGGTTTGCTTAACTGCTGAGTTACATAATTCTTATCCTTAAAAATCTCCTTCACAATAAAACTTTGAGAGAAGAAACTGCTGCTAGGAGAAGAGATTTTTGTGATCTCTAACTGCTCTTTTAAGGAAACTGTTTCTGCTGTGGAAAATGGATTAGACTATATGTCCAAAGCTGACACATATATAAGGACAAGGGGAATCTGCAATCTGTTCAGAAACCTTGTGACTTGTCACTGTCTTCTGATGTCTTATTTACTCTTCATTCTTATTTTTTTTTCCCTAGCTACATTGGAACTATCATATAAAAAAACCTTCCTATTGGTATATCTAGCATCTGAAATATGAGAGAAGAAAGCAAACCAACTTCATGGTAGTCATTCAGCTGCTCTATTCCTTCTGACTGTCCTAATTCTTTCTTCTCCCACTCTGTTGAGTGCAGCAGCTCCTTTTACACAGTAGTTTGTTGAAGAAGAAAATTCAGCTTCACTGTTCCTCTTTACAGTGAATATCTAGCAAGGGTAACATCACATGCAAAACCTTTTGTGGAACACATGAGGAATTGTGCTAGGACAACATCAGGGAAAAGTTACTGTTTACTAATATCTAGGCTACATTTCTTTCTTTATCCCTTCCATCTTTCTACTGAAATTCTTAATCAGATTAGTGGTGTTTGTTAAAACAACTTCATGGTATAGTTTTGGTACTACGTGTATTTATTTCACTAAGATCTTTAATTTGGCTTAGAAATAAAATTCTTGGGAGCTTTTTTTTGGCAGGGAGTGGGTGAAAAAGAAGATGAGAGCTTAAAAAACAGATTAGTTACATTTGGCTAATCGTAGGTAGTACAGCTATACATAAGCAAGCAAGTAGTGCAAGAAGTGATGGATTAGATGGAGCAAAGTTAATGTGATTAATGTGCTTGGATTTTCCTTTTTGACGTGGATAGTTTCAGCCTGTGTTCAGTTCAGTTCAAGTCTACTCCATTATAGCATTTTTTTAGCTTTCAGTAAAAACTACATTTTTTAAAAAAATATTTTATTTATTTTAGTTTAGTTCAGTTTTTTCGTTTGGGCATGAAATATTAAAGCTGATACCTGCATAAAAATGTGAAAGTCTAAAAGAAAAGCTCTTACAGCAATAACAACAAAAATGTTTCTAAAATGAATAATGATTTGGGGAAAATGCAGCAATGTGTATTTTAGAAAAGCTCAATTGTGCAATACATGAGCTGAAATGGAAAGTTAATCTTCTACACAAAATAAAGACAAAGAAAATGGAATGTCTGCTCCAGGGACTCCATACAGTGTATAACTGTTCATTTGTCACAAGTGAGAAAATGTTTAATCGGTTTTGAAATGATGTATTCTCTCTTTATTTATCGTGTTTAGTGACTTTAAGAGTGTCAGTATGTAAAGTGTTTATCCAAGGAATGGATTTCTGGCACATGGATAAAATGAAAAGTGAAATGTTTAGCTCACAATAGGCGTATGTTCCAAGATCTCTCTGAGTAAGTATCCTGAGATGAGAAGAAAGCACACAGGTCTGTGTTTATCTAGCTTATACAGGCAGACAAGGAAGGCTCCAGCCTGGTATTAACACTGAAGTGACATGGAATGTCTTCACCAAACCCCAAACAATTACATCATTCCTTTAACAATATTGATAAAGTGTAATAAAAAAGAACTTGGCACTTTCCAATTAGATCCTGATTGCTAAATACTTCAGAAACTGTGAAATACTTGACAAGTTAAAATAAAAACCACTGTTCTGGTGGGAGGGAAAGAAATAAAAGTGGATGTGGAGAGAAGAGGAAGAGATGCTTCTGTATTTTAGGAGTCCAGAATTTGTTTGGGTTTTTTTTCCTGAATTATACACTATATCCTCGGTCCCAAGATGCATAGCTATACCTGTTCAATTCACATGGCTGTAAATAACATTTAAACAACTTTAAATTAAAACATAGCATCTGTGAAAATTGGGAGATGCAGCACACTTTCCACCAAGCAAAAACACGTTCTCTGTCTTCTGTATTTTCGTTTACTTAGCTTTCAAACCTCTACTCTTTCAGGATGTGATTTTCTTGAAGCAGGAAGAAAAAATTAGAAGCACTATTGTTTCCAGAAATGCTTAATACAGTTTCAGAATGGGATAGAGTTTGATCACAGTCCCCACAGCAAGTAGGAACCAAGATTGCACCAGTTGTTGTCAAAAGTAATATGATAGCTGATGTTTTGTTTACTGTACTAGGATAAAAACCAATGGCAACAGCAACAATATAATCTTCCTTGCTTATAATCAGAAACGTGCTAGTTACTCCTCATCTTGCGTTTCACTCCTGAAGAAGTAACAGCCAAACAATATGACTAAAATTACCAGAAACAGCATTCAGTGAAAGCTGAAGGTCCTAATTCTCTGCCTTGCTATCTTTATTCAGCTGAATAGATCTGAAAGAATAGCATGTAGCTTTATTACTTTCTTATCATACCTTACCCAGTATTGAGTTCTCGTTTCCTTGGAAGGCTTCCAGATCAGGGTCTTTTTATGGAGGAAAATAAATCCAGTCTGGAACACTGATCCCTCTTCCACTGAAGTATTTAAGATGATCTTTCTTTTTTTCTTCCCCTCTACCTGCAATGATTTGTCTCTTCTTGGAATAGCACCTTGGGAATCATTCACAAATCAAATTGGAGATGTTTGGTTTAGACTTGAGACACAGTCAGATGATTTTCTATTCTTCCTGCTATCTCTCAGTCAAACAATGAAGTACTGGATTCTAATTTCAGTGCAGTAGATTGAAAATTGCTCAGTTTAGGCTTACTCTTACTGCACTCATGTAAGAGGCAACGTATGCTGAGAATCTCTTAAGAACACTACAGATCCTTTTATTTCTAATATTTCAGATAGTATAACCCTGCTTGAAGTGATAACATCGATTGTTATTACTAAGACACAACAGTCCCATGTAATGGTGGCTTGATTTGGAGTGAAACTGTTCACCCTTTCTTCCTGCTGGGATGCCTAATGAGGGCTGAATAGACAGAAATGTTGCTCGTTATCATGGCTTTGTGTACATCACTGATTTTAACAGATCTGAGAAGGTAATTTATTCTTTAGTAAATCTCTGCATTATGAGTATATGTATTTGTTTTATAAAATGTCAAACAGGACTTTCTGCCTTCTGACATAAGTATTAACTGGGGAACTTAGGATGTGCATGGCTGGGTATGAAACACTCATCTTTCCATGTCAGGTTATTTTTATTTGGTTTATTTTATAATTTGCTCCCATTACTTGCACATTCCAGTGATTTTTAGCTTTTAAGTGCTTCCTGAGTGCAGCCTCCCAGGCACCTCTTCTGTTTTCAGGACTTTTAATAATCCATTTAGCACTGTGTTGTTGCTTTCTTTGCTGTAGCAACAAATGACATTAATTTTGAAGAGAAATGTTTACTTTTAATTCCCTGGAAAAAAGCGCTCCTGACACAACACTCAGACTTACATTGGCTTCACTGAACATGAGACTTGGGGAGGAACAAAGCTTTACACCTGCTTATGAGCTGACAAGTTGATGACACTTAGAGAAATAGCAGACAGTATGGTACAATGGCACTGCTGAAAAGCAACACCTAGAAATGTAGCACCTAAGTCTGGTAATCCTTTAAAACAGTAAATGTTCCCCCCCACCTTGCTACCCTTCACATAAAGGTTTGGATTGTTTCCAAAAGTGAACTGTAAAGTTAAAGTGAAAATTGAGTTAATGATTGAAATCAAGTGGTGAAAAGCTCAGAATGGAGAGAGGTATGTAGTTTTAAAAAACCTCAGTGCAACACTTTCAACTGAAAGGCAAGAGTATGCTGTTGGACTCCTTCTTTCACTACTCTTTGGCCATTCATCCTTTGATGGTTCCTTTACTGTTAGGTCTCTTTTATCGCTGTGTGGCTCCCAGCATGCAGACTTGAATTGCTCATGGTAATACATTTCAGACTGTAGGTATACATTAGTTGCATCAGCAAAAAGTAAATACTTGGTGAGCAAAGGAAATGTGTATAGAAGAAGCTTGCAGACTGTTAAACAGATTGGATCATTCTAGTTTAGTATCCTGTCTCTGACAAAATATCAGGGCCTGTAAATATGCAGTAATGGAAACTTAGCCGGCAGCTTAGTTATGTCAGAAAGTCTCTTCTAAAATATGGGTAATTGATGGTTCCCTGAAAGATGAAGTCTCTGTCCTTTTCTGAAAATATCTGCCAAATGACTGCAAGTCCTTAACCATTTGCATGATTGATTTTTGTCTGCAAGAGCATTATATTTTCTTTTAAAGACGTTGGGTTGCTTGCTTAAAAAATAATTTTATTTTATTTTATTGGTTTTGAATTAGTTTGCATTTAATGGCATTCAGTGTCAGTATGAGCAAATGGTAATATAACTTTTAACAGACTAGGGTACAATTTGGAGATATTCTGCAATGTAAACTCATCTTTATGCAATTTATTCTACAGTTTACGTAGAGGACCTATTCTTGGATCTTACAGTAAAAGATAGTTTAAGGTTCAAATACAGTTACACAGCTAAGTCGCATTGATAACAATATAGCTAAGTCACACTCAGACAACAATATAAAATATTGTATATACTATATAAAAATATAGTATATTGCATGTGTGATTAACTCTACTGCCTCTCCATTGTGCATCAGTTTCTGATTATGTTCTGTAGGTTTTTTCTTTCTTCATATTGTCGACCTGAGCTGTTTAGTTAGGTCGTTTCTCAAGACCTTCACAGCATATTGCTCACATTTGCAATGACTGACTTAAATTTGGATAACACTTCTGTTTTTACTCTCTGATGTCGATTTGTCGCTACAGTTGTTGTTTTCTTCTTTGTTCTATTTTAAGATTTACTTTAAGGATTATTATATTATATTGCTGTTGTCATGTATATGCAAATAGAAAAGTAGAATGTGGGGGATGTGGTTTAATTATTAACTCATCTGGGAACTATCCAGTAATAAGTTGTACAATATAAGTCATTCCTTCTGTAATAATTTCCAATTGATGGAAGGCTGCCATCAGCACCCCCACACTATAGGGCTTGCCTCAACCTACTACCGAAATACTACTGTGCTTCTCATATACAGAGATTAAGTGACTAGGAAAAAAAGCATTGCCTCTTCACTCTTTGGTTTGTTGCTTGGCCTTGTCTTTTTTCTTGTCTTCCTTAACAAGCTAGATTCAGAAACAGCTTTAGTGAGCCAGATCCCTTCTGCACTGTGTCTTAAATGAATGCTTCTCATGGGATAACTTGGATAACTTGCACCCACTTCTTTTCTCAACTGCTGCCTGAATAATGGCTCTACCTTAATCAGGCTGTTGAGGAAATAAAAGTTCTTTCTTCACCCCAAAGGAAACAACTAGGACAATGGTCACCCTAGACAAGAAACATCATGAAGCCCCATATGTAATCCTTGGAAGGGATGGGAACAGCTACTCCAGACATGAGAGAGTGTTCCTAGGCCAAAGGAATATGATTTAGCTTTGCTTGGGTGTGTGAATGTCTATGATTTGCATATCCAGAGTGATATGGTTAATTATTACAGTCCTTCAATCAATTCCAATGGCTGTCAACTTTAAATTAAAACTTGATCCTTTTAGAAAGTGTTACCCATTTTTCTCTACTCATCTAAACAGAGGTACTGTCACTACTATTAACAGAATATATTGGGATAACTTAGGAGTTGAATCATAAATGCCTAATGTTTGGAAAATGTATGTAAGGAGTTTTTCAATCTGACACTTTGGCAACTCAGATTTTGAAGTCTTTCAATTATTTTCATGGGATTTTTTTGCAATTGACTCTAAGAATATGAAAGCCCCTGTGAACATTTTTGTCTTCTCCAAAGGCTGCATTTCTTCCATACATAGTTGTGCTGCCTTTTGATGATATTAGGGAATCATGTGTTCATGCATGTGAAGGAGAGAGCTCTTGCACATTGAATTAAGAAAGAATGCTCTTCAAAGCAACCCCAGAGGGTTAAAATGAAACTGCATTGCAAAGCATTTAAAATGCTAGGAGGTTCATACTACCTAAGTAATTCAGAGCATTTTTATTCTATAATTTGCAAAGAATAGAAACTGAGACCTAAGTTTGACTTGAGCATCAAAACAGAAATAACACATGACAATGCTTCTAATCACACATTTAGATTAATTTCACTTATTATTTTTAGTGTGTTTTTTGTAAATGCACACATGTAAAATTTAATCTATGTTGGATTATATTCTTAGAGAGTGGGTTAATATTATAGGTACATGAAATCTGACAAAGCACCTATGTGGTTTCTGTCTAGATATCTAAATAATCTGCTCTAGGTTTAAGGCAAATTGGTTTTTATTTTGTTAGGTAACTCTGACCTTGAGCCCGCATGAATTTCATTTATAAAAATGAGCCATACCATGGGAACAGGTGGATTACAAGGCTGAGATTGACATCAATGAAGTGAAAAAACATAATAAAACTTTTGACATGATATTTAGTACACAATGGTTACACTACCTCCATATGTAATTATAACCTTTTCAAGTGATCATGGCTGCTCAAAAGGCCTCCATTGCACTAGACAGTGAAGATGAGATGTGTTAATAGAAACATCTGGAGACAAGTTTGGGCTTTAACTTGAGGCATTTAGCTGTTTCTTACAGAACTGAGGCTAGCAGCTTGTGTGTCAGACCACTGCTGCTGAAAGTCATTTTACCACTGTATTCTGTGTCTACTGGCACCTTATAATTTCTTCAAGTTCAGCTGGCCAAGGGTTATTTAATATGTTTGAAGCTAATATATTTTAGTCTTTCTAAGAGAGAAAAACAGTTTTCTCTTGGATATGTTACTGGGCCTAACTTTGCAGTACACACAATTAAATGACATTTTTTTATGCATGCTCGTATTGTATATGCCCAGTTTATCGCAGAGCTTTCCGTGTGTCTACATAACAGCTTAGCAGACATGCATAGGCATAATATCCACACTAACATAAAATTAATAGCATTGAACTCTGAGAAAGAGAACCTACACATTTATGCACAGTATGCAGATTATGGTGAATTGCAACTAACACCAATGCACCTAGGGAGTGGTAAATACCTCAAGCCAAGTTTTTGAGAGGAAGTTTGAACCTGTTTAAAATTATAATTTTAAAATGACAGGAGAAAGTGCAAATTAAAAATGCATTAGAGGAGTTATGCTAGAAAATGTTTGGGATTTTTTTAGTGGCCTCGTAGAATACAATTTTCAGAGACAAAAAAGAACCCAAGATTAGCTCTGTTTCTAATGTGTTGTCTCAATTAATATTTTAATCTCTATGATAAACTTGAACAGAGACATAATCTTTAAATATGCATAAATAGTTTGGTTTCATGTAAAGCCCAATTACTGGGTGAGCTGTAGCTGAGGAATACATTGTACGTGATATAGTGAAGGTAACAAAAGTACCTCTAACCTTCATTTCCTGCCCTTTGATTTTCAGATGACTGGAGGCTGACTGAGCAGAATGGCTTTTTAAACACTGTCACTGTTTTTAAACACGTTTTTGTCATCAGAAAGGTTGTGTCTGCCAGTGACAGCTCCATCCTGCTTGTGACATAGTTTAGCACCTAATCCTATGCCACTTTGGATAAAAGATGGCATTGATACATCAGTGAAGCATTTGCTTACATCAGAGCAATGAAACAAAAAAAAACCCAAAAAAACCCCCAGATCAAACTCAAACATATAGGGGAACCAGGTAGTAACCTAGTGTTTTAGATAAGAATGATAATAAAAATAGGAAGAAAAATAAATAATAAACACAGAGAAGGAAAGTCTGGAAGAATACTCTTAAAATGCAGTGTTAACTGTCATCCCCAATAACCTAATATTTCCAGAAGATGTAAGCAACAAAAGGTGATTTGGCAAATTTCTTACACATGCCCAACTGATATACCTTAATCTGGACCTGATAAAATTAATTTCTAAAATAAATGGACTGCAAAAATCTCAGTGCTCGACTTCACCTTCCAACAAAAGTGTATTTTAAATTAGTTATGGCCATATTATTTTGCTACTTTGCTATCCCTATTATAAGGGACTTTTTAGTCCTGTGTTTCAGGAAAAGAAATACCCGCCCATTGAATGATGTAAATATAAGTGCCTGGAATAACAGTTTGAACTAAGATTAAAATGGCAATCTGATATGTGAAGGTTTTATTCATTGCTAACTCCATGTGTTCATCAGTCCTTTAAAAATTTCAGTTTTCCTAAAATATTTGATTGCATGGTTATATTCTTAATACTTATTGAATTTAATAGTCTGTGTCACAGCACATCCTTTGCTCCAGTTACAGGGTTTGCTGCCTTCAGTGTATGGCATACAGTATAAAATAAGTAAGTTGTGCATTTATGCTACTAATCAATATGTACAACTGATAGTATTGATTATTATTGGTGAATATTAAAGCTGTAAAGCATTCCTAGTATTGGAGTGGATTAAAATTCTCATGAGCAAGGGAAAGTGGTCTGTCAAAAAATAATTTCCTTTTCTCACATTGGATGTTTTTGGTTTGAAGTTTGCTGTGGGAAAAAATGGTACCTGAGAGGCAGAGGAATTTTGTTGTTGTTGAAGCTGTTAATTTTCATCTGTTTGGAGCAATAAAACACTTTTCTGTTTAATATAAATTTATATGAGACAAGGGATTAGAGATGAGGGAGGATTCAGGATTCAAAACATTGAAAATGTTTGGCAGGTTTTTCTTATTTTTTTTTTTTAAAGGAAAAATCTCTTGAGATCTTTATTTTCTAAGGAACAATATTACAAAACCCATAGTTACACAATATAAATTGGCAAATTAAAGAAGAGATTAATGATTCTGGCAGCTGATTTAAGCTGGCGTATTAGCACAACTTTATTTTTAATATAAGAGAGATACTTTTTTTCCTTAAAAAAAAAATGTTGCAAAGAAATTTCTTGACAGCATTTAAGTACCAGATATTTTAAATGAACCTGTGTTTCTTTTTAAATTTTCTCACTTCTAATTATGCAGGACAAAGGATAGCACTGAGGAAAGGCAAGGATACTTTAAAAAAAATAAAGTTAAGAAAGTGATGTAAAGTTATAGTGCAGAAAGGACCCTCAACAAATATATAAATAGAAAATGAAAGGCTTCTTAGGATACTGTGCATATTAAGTTTCTTCACAGCTTTGTGCTATCTCAGTAACCATGGTGCTGGTTCTGTTTCATTTGATATAATTTTGTGTGACTTTGTTGAACTCCTGGGTACACTGTCTTAAAACTAGCTCTTATTAATGCTTTCAGATGTTGAAAACACAAAGAAAACATGTATAAAACCTTTTCCTCTTTATAAAACAAACAAAAATTAATATGACAATTCCAGCTTTTCCAGGAAACAAGTACTGTTACCTACATGTTGTGCTCATCTTCCCTATGTAGTCATCAATTCAGGACCAACACTGAACAGGCTCCTATGACTGCCAACTTCGTTTGGCTTTAAATATAACTCATGTCAGATTTAACGTAGCAGGAGGCACACATACAGCCTTTTCTCCCCTTTTTACCTTTTTTACTTTAGGTAGACTATGCTTAGTCCTAAATTTTACTTCAGACTTTAATCAAATTAACATCATATAATCACAGAATGGTTTAGGCTGGAAGAAACCTTAAAGATCACCTAGTTCCAAGCCCCCTGCCATGGGCACGGACACCTCCCACCACACCAGGTTGCTCAAAGTCCCATCTAGCCTGGCCTTGAACACTGCCAGGGAGGGGGCAGACACAACCTCTCTGGGCAACCTGTGCCAGTGTCTCACCACCTGCATAGTAAAGAATTTCTTCCTAATATCCAATCTAAATTTGCCCTCATTCAGTTTGAAACTGTTCCCCCTTGTCCTATCACTCCATGCCCTTGCAAAAAGTCCCTTTCCAGGTTTCTTGTAGCCCCTTCAGGTACAGGAAGGCTGCTGTATAGGAAGGCTACAGAAACATTCTTGCAGAACTGTAGAAATATTTTTTTCTACTTTGAAATCCACATTGAAACAGATCTTTACTCTTGCAGGTGATTTAGTTTGCTCTGTGGGGAAACCAGATGCATGTGCATTTGTGTATGTGTGCACCATTTCCCGGAAAGGTCATCTAGGGCATGTCTGTACTTATGGTTATTTTGTTATTTGTTCAGCCAGGTAAGCCTGACCAAATGATGCTGAGGTGAAACTACTGCTGTCCGTTGCTTAGTACTGTTAATTTGTCTCCTTAGTGCTTAGCTCTCCTCTCCTCCTTTGGCTTGATCTACTGTATACATTCACATACGTGCATGCGTGCAAACGTATGTTGTACATATTTATAAACTAGCCATTGCATTGTACACAGCAGACTTGAATCTGAATCATTGTCTGCAACTGCTTGGTAGCTGGCTTCAGACTGGAATGAAAAAAAAAAATTGAATAATCCATAGCTTCTCTTAAAATATTCCTAATGAATGAGATCTATTACCTAGAAGTGCTGTCAATGAGCCATTTGCAATGCGAATAACTTCTTTTCTTTCTCATATGATTAAATTTGGTTTGGCTGTTAATGCATCCATTCCTTTCTTTCCTCCAAACAGAAAAATCATTTAAATAGTCTCATAGTTGTGATTCATTCATCGAATTTCCACACTTGAGTAAGCAGTGCGTTCAGTCATCTCAGTCTGCAGTGATTTTTCTGAATTACACAAACACTTGAACCCAGGAAATTATAAGACGAGACAAGGAACTAATGATCTTTCTTGATCTTAATTCCTTACTTGTCAGGGATGAGCAACTCTTCTATAGTTTTGAGAAATTTAATGAAATTTAATTCTCCTTCAGGGCCAGCATAACGGATATGAAACCCAGCCTGAAATCTGTTTAAAGGATTCTGGCTTTTGCCATGTCAGGATAAGTGGTGTGAACATCACTGCTTTATTTTTAATCATGCTTGAAAAGTCAGATTGTTTGAAGCAAAGCCAGTGACCTCCTTTACCTCTTTTAATCCTCGAAAATAACTTGCATGCCCTTCCTTCCCTCTTCCATGACTGCTATCTCTTCCTTAATGCACATTCTTTTCTTTTAAGGCACTCACTAAATGTATGGAAAACTAAGAAGCTTTTCACTTGAGAAATAGACACTAAATAAGCTTTGCAATACCTGTTTGGTAATAAACATTTCATTTTGCAGATAGGTGAAATGAAATCCAGAGAGGTCAGGTGGGTTTTCAAAGGTTGTATGATGCAGAAATTAATTTGGGTATAGAAACAAAAGCCTTCTGAACTGTAGTCCCTTATTTCAAAATGTCTGTATGCCTGCACATATAGTCAGGAACTGTATCAATAGCATTTGCAGATGTTTAGTTTCAAAATCTGCTGAAGGATCAACAGGAAAATTTGAATGGGCTACCCCAATGAAAAGCACTAGAGAAAAGGTATTTGCTGCCTGGCTGAAGTCTGAAAGGAAGATAATCTAGTCTTGGGGTTATGGTGATGCTATCCAAATTTCTTTTTGTATTTAGAGTGTGTGTCCCCTCCTCAAATCAACTTTGAGATATGTCTGGTTTGACATATGTAAACATTTCCAAATCGGATATTTAAAGAACATGGTAATATAAAGGATTTATTGCTATGCATGTTGCATTATTTGATGCATTTGAATTCAATTTATTTGCTTTGTCTTTCATGTGTGATTTATGCCACTTTGTCTCGTACTACAAAAATGACAGCATTGAATGTATAGCAAGCAGGTTTCCATATGTCTTATGAATGTACTCTTAGAGAATTAACTGCTACATAAGGGTAGATGTCTCTGGTTGAAAAAAAAATATAGTAACTGTCTTGACTGTTTGATCTGCGTATTATAGAAATAATATTTGATTCATGGAGATTTGTGCCCTGAAGTCTTACTGTGTTGCAGCTAACGTCTTGTGTGTAGTTGCTGGGCATTAGAAAGGTGTGATGTATTAACAATGACAACCTGCTATGCTGCTGCTGTTTTGCTTTTCACATTTCACAAACAGCTTATTTCCCTAACCTCCCAAAGTAACTGCCAGGGAGGCAAGCAACCTGGCCAAGCATTTCTCTTCTGTCTATTAACCTATAAATTAAGTTACAGCTATTAGACACATCTGTATGCATGTGTAAGGTTGTACTGGTTATACAAGCAGTCCCCAGGGAGAATTTTGGTCATCAGAGAAAAAAAAAAATCATCCTTCTGCTCCCAGAGGATAGTTGGAATAGTTGAAGAGTAATGGAAGCCTTTACATCTCAAATAAATATGAATGTTGTTTATCATTTTTTTTGCAATCTCCTGTACAGTATGAATTTCATTTTGACTTGACTTCTCATTTCTTGAGATGTTTTCCTGTGAGGGAATTCTAGCTCGTGACCTCAAATTTAAAAGCATTGTTTAGGTTGGCTATTCACTGTCATATTCTTTTCACATTATTGTCATCTGCTGAATGGTTTGAAGACATGTTTCTCAGAAAAAGGTTTCTTATTTGAACTTCTAATCTTTCTATGTTTTGCAGATCATTAATGACATTCATTTAAAGAGCTTCCTTAAAAATAAGCCATTGATTCAGCTGATGTCTCCAGATTTCTCTCTTGTTCTGTATTGCTCACGTTCCTTCAAAAATGTTGCCAGTTCATTCTGAAAAATCAAGTGAGCATTTTATACGACTTACCCACAGAACTGTAAGTCTGGAGAAAGGGGCTGAAAGGAAAACCATAAGATCTCCCTGATATGTTTGCAGTCATGCAGAAAGTTGTAAACATGTGAAAGTAGGCAAAAGTTTAAAATACAGTGCAACTGACTTGATGAAGGTCAGGCGGATTCTCTTTGAGTGATTCTGTGGGACCATAGGATAGACGATAAATATTTTTCCCAGTATAAAACTATGGGAAAAATGTAAATAGGTAAGTAAAATGGATGTATGTTTGTTTGTTTTAGTTTAATCAGTAGTACCACACATCTATAAATCATTTGAAAAAAACACAACAAAACCCAGCCACAAAAAAATATATTCTATTTATTAACCAAGAACTGACTTACAGAGCAGAGTGCCATGGTAGGCTGAATGAGCTCAGGTGGTGTTTGATTATCAATGCAGTGGGCTAAAAATTGAGGATACTTGTCTTTTATATTTTTTTGTGTACTGCATCTTTGTTGCTCAACAAGTTTATTTTGCTTCAGCAGGTGGAAAAATGAATTACAAATTAAGAGAAAAAGTGTACAATTTTATTGGTAAACTGATGATAAATTTTAAAGTTATAGGCTTTTTTATTCAGATAACTTTATGTAGACAATTGTTTTTCATGTTGGGGAAACAACTGGAATATTAAGTTTTGAGAACTAGGAGAGTTCACAGTTTCACAGACACTTGAGAGTTTCACCCTTATGAATAGTTGAATTTTCATATATTGTCACCACTAAATACTTTAAATTACAGCAACTATCAAAGCATTCTCCAATTACATTAGCCCATGAATGAAGATACAACTTTTGTGACTAAAATGACATTCCCATCCATTTAACTGGAATTGCATTTTTTTCACATAATTAAAGTGATTCAAACTGAGATGAGTATTTCATAGAAAATTATCATAGGAGTAGATGAGTAGTAAAAATTTGGGTAGCAAAGCATCTACATTATATTTCAAGAGACAGCTTTCCATAGAGTTTTTCATAAGATGACCAATTTTTCAGAGGTTTCTGTGTTGAGCTTCTGATAGGAAAAATGTTCTTAAAAGTTCCACCATAGCCTCTTAGAACATTGCTACACATTTTAAAATTTGAAATAAAATAGAAGCAATTAAAACTCAGAAATCTGTTAAATTCCATTGTATTCACAATCTTCACTCAGTGTTGGAAAATGACCTTTGCATTTCAGCAGCAGTTCTTACTTGTGGCGTAGCTTTTGTGTTTAATACACTACTTTACTGTTGCAGTGCTCAGAAGGGGTTAGCGGATTGCTCTGGGAGAATGGTGACAGGCAACTGTCTTCTAGCATGGTTCCTGGCCCAGTTTTCTGTTGCATCATCTCTTGTTTAGTACACAACAGGCTTGAGTTTTAACATTTCTGTGTAGGCTTCAACCTAAGCCATCTACCCTATTGTGTCGTAGTGTAGGTCTAACAGAACTTGAAGAACTTTGTTTGCAGTCCTTTATAGGCTTGGACTCTGTGTTTTGAAAATAGCTTTGAACACAACAGAAAAACAGTATATGGGTGGGTGTGGATGTCTGGATTTGCAGGGCTCTGGACAGTGTGTTCATTTTAGCTTTTGAAATGGAAAATACTTTGATCAAACCCAGAACTGATGCTAAATCCTAGATCCCAACTTTGCTGAAGCATCATCATCTATTGTGTATGTATCTCTACATGAAGTTCTCAAAATTGTTATGTTTTTATATTCTTTCATTTTAGGTCTGTTACCAAGAATAATTAAATACCATATTGATGTTAAGTAAGGAAAAAATTATCTGCATCAGTAGGTACTGAAACATTTGCCTTTTCTGTTTTTCTTGGCAGCTTTTTGGAAACTGCAGCCTATTTCTGTATGAAACCAAAAATGGGAGAGAAAGAGGTGTCCCCACATTCTTTCTTCAGTATTTGGCATGAATTCAGTTCTGACTTCAAAGACTTCTGGAAGAAGGAAAACAAACTTGTTCTTCAAGAAAGGTACATTTGTTTGTTTGTTCAAAGGCTTTTCTCAGAGAATGTTATTGAGAACAATTGCATAGAAACCAGTCAGCCTCACTTTATTGTTGAACTTCTTTAGGAGTTTTCCCGGTCTTTTATTTTTTTTAATAGATCTTTTCCTAATTGTTAGAATTTTTGAATGGGACATTGATATTAATTTGTGCTAAATTTTTCAGGTCCATTACCTGAATAACATTTTTGGTAAAGCATGTGACTATTGTGCCACTATGAATCCAAGCAATGGGGTGACTTGTTTCAGGTCTGAAAGTTGCCTAAAGATTTCTCATAGGGTATTTAGTGAAAACAACCCAAGGCATCAAGACATGACATGTTGTAAGTATTTGTTCAATAAAGTTGGGAAAAACGAAGGGAAGCAGGAAGACAGAAGGAGAAAGTTGACCCTGCATTAAGAAAAGACTCAGATGGACCATATTGCAAATCACAGCTCATGCACAGGAGTACGTGTGGCATATATGGTATAAAGAAATGAGTAGTTTTGAAAAATTACCCATAGTGTCTGGTCCATGTATTAGAAGAGCTGTGTAGTTTGCTTTCATCTGCATGCAGATATTGCACTGTGGTCAGCCTTTGTTTATAAAAATGATGCCAAGAATTAATCAGTTGTTTAACAAGTAATAAATGCTGCGTAAGAACAGATTAAACAAATACAAATATGAAAACTGTAAACACTGTTATATAATCCTACATCTGTTAGCAACTTGAGTGACCTCAGTATACAGATAATGAAGCTACTTCTGAGCCTCAGCATTAACAAGATTGAAGCTTTATGTTCATTAACTGATTGATATCACTCCATATTTAGATAACTTGACCAGAGCAGGCCTCTTTTTCAAGAGTACTCACCCTATGTTATTGTCACAGACATCAGATTACGGGTTGAGGAAGTCACAGAAAACCTTCCTTGGGCACCTATATGATCAGTGTCGTGTATACCATATATGTTTAGTGTAAGTAGATACATTTTGGAGCAGTCTCACAGTTAAGAAAACTAGATTCTGCTCCTACTGCAAGAGTGTGGTGCAAATGTTAGCACAGCAGCTCTCTGGGGATCTATTTCATTTTACTGACTGTCTGAATTTTATGTAATTAAGTATATCTCTTTGGAATTGAGTTGACAGTTAAATACTATCTTTGGTTTCCTATTCAGGGATTTAGCTGCAAACTTTATACAGGTTAATTTAATCTTGATTTTTTTTATAGAACGGGATTTAAGAAAAATGTCCTTTTCTTTCCAAAATACTAGGCTATTTTTCTGAAAACAAGCAAACAAAAACTCTCCAGAGGGGTCTCACTGCAAAATATTTTTCTTTAAAAGACATTAACTAAATAAGCACAAAACTTCTTCCTCCTATTTTTCTTGTACATTTAGAGTTTAAGAGAAGAACGGGATTGCGATATGATCATTTAATTCTCTTTGAATTCTGTGTATGAGTATTCTAATAGGATGTGTTGAAGCAGCAGAGAAAAAGTTGGCTTCCAGTTGGTTCCTTCCAGGTCAAGGGTGGTTTTAGCCTGAAAGGCATCTAACAACCTACAAAATGGCTCCAAGTGCAGGATGTGACAGAGGAGGGAAAGGAAACAGGGAGATATGTAGGAAGAACACAGAAACCAAAGCTGGCAGCTGATGTGATAGAGGAGACTTTCCCAGGGGTACAGACAGGGCTGTGTAACTGCAATCCAGGGAGTCACTGAGATTAAGACTGGAAATTATCCATCCTGAAAATCACAGGTAGATTTTTGTTTAGCATTTTAATTCTGACTTGTTTCATTAAGTTTAAAACTTCCTCTTCATAGATTTTGATTTTTTTAGCCAACACAACTTTGGAAACCTTGTCTTGGTTTGTGCTCACCTGTCAGAAAAGTTTGTCATGGTGCTTTTTCAGGTCTGGCAAAGTCAAGCTCTCTTGATTGCCTTTTAGGAATTAAAATATTTTGGCCAAATTACTGCCATAAGAGTAACAATTTTCCAAGTAAGACAAATTATTTTCCTGAAAATTAAGACTGTTCTTTGGTAAAACAACTGTCTTATCAAAGCCTTTAAGTGGAAAGTATTTTGCTTCCAATCATAGTTCAACTTGATATCTGAAGTTGTCCGTTAGGCTTTTTTCTTGATCTTACATTTCCACTTCTCTTAGTGTAAGACAAGGTGCTGTGATGTGAAGGGTGTCTTGGTATTGCAAAGTTAAAGAAGAAAAATCTTGATGGAAAATGAACTATTACCCAAAAGTGTAAAAATGTACAATAATGGTTTTCAAAATCTCAGCCTAGATCAACATATCTATAGGTAACTGAAATCTGTCTATTGCCACCAAAATAAAAATTATTATTTCAGGAAACTAAATTTTCCTCTTTAGTTGATGTTTTTAAAAGTTTTTCTGCTGCTAAAGTTGAAGATCAGGCTAGAACATTAATCACAGAATCACAGAATGGTTTGGGTTGGAAGAAACCTTAAAGATCACCTAGTTCCAACCCCCCTGCCATGGGCAGTGTCTCACCACCTACATAGTAAAGAATTTTTTCCTAAAATTCTATCTAAATCTAACCTCTTTCAGTTTGAAACTGTTCCCCCTGACCCCATCACTCCATGCCCTTGTAAAAAGTCCCTTTCCAGCTTTCCTGTAGCCCCTTAAGGTACTGGAAGGCTGTTGTGAGGTCTCCCCGGAGCCTTCTCTTCTCCAGGCTGAAAAGCCTCAACTCTCTCTGCCTTCCCTCAAAGGAGAGGTGCTCCAGCCCCTTGATCATGTTTGTGGCCCTTCTCTGAACTTGGTCCAACAGCTCCATGTCCTTATGTTAGGGTGTCCCAGAGCTGAACATGGTCAAAGGAACTTTCTGTAGTTTTTCATTGGTGGAAAAATCAAGTGACAGATGCTGTGAGACTTTTCTTTAAGTATTGCAGTATGGCCACCTTTGGTGATTTATTTACCAGGTTGCTGCCTTATGAAGCATACTTTAATTATTATAATTATTTATAAAATATGTGACTTTATTCCCTTTCCTTTTATAGTTTGATCATCTTTCTTTCTCACACCCTTGTTGGTTTTGGGGTTTTTTTTGCTTCCTGTCCCTCCACTTTAGTGTTTATTAAACTAAAACTTTATGCTGTGGGCAATGTTTCTAGAATATTTTATATCCCAGTTTCCATATGGACTGTTAATAGAGGCTGTTCTTTATTTATTCTCTGCAAATATGAGTCACACTGTTTTACGATAATTTACCCAAAGGCTTTTCATAGATGGTATTTCCTAAGGTGGTACTACTTTTTGTTACCAATAGATTAAAAGTGTATGTTTTAAAGAAAGCAGTCAGCCAGTTCTTAAACACTTTTCACTTGGCATTTCAACTTGTATATTGGTCTACCAGGCATTTATATGCAAAAGATAAACACTGAAGTGTCAGGCTTTGTATTTCCTTACGAGATGGGAAAAAAAAAATTAAGAAAATGGTGCAAGGTTAAAAACAAATTATTTTTTGTGAAGCTTTCTACTGCTTTCACTAAGTTCTCTCACTTGAAATAAAGCAGAACTGGAAAATACCAGCTGTAGAGAAAATCATGTATGATAAGCTGTTGAATACAGTAGCAATAAAAAGAAAAATGCACCTGGAAATTACAGTGAAAGCATAGGCCTGCCAAAAGGTTTTCTGAACTGTACTATTTTTTTTGTGGTCACACCACTTAAGCCTAACTGGAGCATTCCAATAGAAATTATTTGGGTTATTTATAAAGTTCTCAAAAATATTTTGTGGAAGTCAAAATTTCTGATGCTATGTTTATCTTAAAGGTGTATTCTTGTAAGTGAAAATTTTCAAAGTAAGATAACAAAAAAACCCCAAAACCAAAAAACAAACAACAAAGAAAAACAAAAGGCAAACCACAACCAAACTTAACAGGGTATGTTTTGAGTTTTTAAATGTTGTTGTTTTCTTTGTCCTTTCATTGTATATTTAATGTGTTACTGGTAGTCTATGCTTTGCATTGGTACTTTGTAAATTCTAGAAAGGTATCTGTCAGTGTAACTTGCACTTTACATGCAATCAGCAAGAAAGCCAAGAAGAGCTGACATGTTTTCCCTCGTACTTTTTCAACGTTGTTTGAAGAAAATAATATGATTTTGAACTTTACAAGCTTCCTGTTCAGCACCCTCATTATCTATACATGTATTTAAGTTGCTGCATACCCTGCGATGCATGTCGGTCTCTGAATACATAATGTCAGATAATGCACAGCTGCAGTGACAGCTATGGAAAAGTCTCATCTTAGGAAAACTTTTAGTGGATCACAAAACCAATCTTCACATGCCTTTTTCTTTCTGTAGTGAGAGCAAGTGTCTCATACAAACTGACACAAATATATTTACTCTCTTCTCCTTAATCTCTGTCTTTATTTCACACCCACCCCAGATTCTTCATATTTCTGTGGTAGAGATAGTCAATTTTAAGTGCACTATTCCAGTCTAGCACTTCTGTGAGAGCAAAAAGTATTTTAATTTTTCTTGACATCTAGCAAAGGTCTACAGAACTGTTGCCCAGACCCTGCCACTTTCATAGGAAGCAGGAAAAGATAGACTGTCCTAAGAATGAAAAGATACATGAGCTCATGAGGCAAAACGCCTAATATAACCTTACAGAGGGAAATCTAAGAAAGTTATGATTAATTTAAAAGGAAAAAAAAAAAAAAGAAAGAAAAAAGTAACTGTTGGGTATGGCAATCAAATATGGAATTTGGAAATCCTTTGTAGCTAAAAATATGGTTATCTATCAGTAAATCTCATACTGGTACAGACAGCAGTGAACCATCTTTAGGACTACAACTTCATCTTTTCTGTACAGCCAGGAAATACACCCTGGCTCATTACAGTAACAAAAAAGCAGTCAGTCCTTTAAGAACTTCTGTTTAAAAGTTCCATTGCTGTTAAAGGTTAATATCAATATCATTAGGTCTTAGATGCAAGTTCAGATCACAATAGAAACAGATCTATAATAAGGCAGAAACATGTTTGCAGGGCCACAGTTCCACCTTCCAGTTTCTCTGGGTACAAGTGAGGTACTGAGACTCATTTGTCCATTTCAGCTCTGGCCATGTTTCCATTTCTTCAGATTGTTTGCTGTTCCAGAGGGCCTATGAAACCTTGCAAAGATTTACCTAACCAGGGGAAAGAAAGTTGTATTTCTAGACAGGAGAGTGGCAGGGGGTGGGGTCAGGGGGGAGTGTGTGTGTGTGAGGGGAGAGAGAGAGAGAGAGAGAAAGGGAGAGATAGAGGTACCCTGTAAGTGTGTACATAAGGTATGTATTGCTTTATAAGCTCAGTCTGGCCCTTGCCTTTATGAAAAAGCATGTCACTGAACAGAGACTGTGTTAGGGATGCCAGCAGAGGAGAGTTCATAAGCAGGATCAACATGATGGTAAAATTCTCTAAGTCCCTGATATCTTGCATCGCACTAGGCTTGAGAATTTCTTTTGGCTGACTCTATTCAACCCTTTAACTCCCACGATAAATCTTTGACACATTAAATATAATCTATAACCTCAAAAAAAGTGCACTAGTCTCTCAAATGTAAAAGTTGCCCGTTCCCGTAAGAATAGCAGTTAAGCTGGCACCTGGTGTGTCACACTGTGTATATCTAGATGAAAGGGAGATTCCTGGCCAGCATGTCTCCACAGCTCATTGATCTCCCTCTGCAGAAAGACTGGTATGTCTCCCTACAGACTCCTCGGCAGGATGATTTAAAACTTGCTGTTGAGCAATTTAAAGTCTGGCATTGAATATCTGTACATTGCACAGTGAGAAGCATATTGGTAAGCTGCCACTTCTGCTTGCAGAGGAGGGCATTAAATCCCATAGCACGAGCAATGTCCTCTCAGAGTAATTTAAGGGATATTTTGTTAACGCTTATAATAGAAACCAGTGAGTCAGACCTGAGAGTGAGAAATCGGGGGACATGGGAATATGCACTTGCAAAGAAATGTGGAGATGGAAGAAAAGAGAATTAAAAATGTAAGTGCAGTGACAACATGAGAGAGAAATGATGAAAATGTGGAGTATGTTTAGTGGGGTCACATTTTATTTGGCATACTATTGTAATGCCAACTAAAAGCTCCAAGCCTTGTGCTGGTAAGTAGTTATGGCTAGATAAATTTTCTGACTAGGGAACTTTAATCTCAATGTCATTATTGTTCTCTAATCAACTGAGTTACATGCTGGTAGGCTTGGCTTTGCAACTCATGCAACTCATGGTTACAATGACATTTCCAAACAGGATGCAGCTTACGTGACTTTGAGTTGAATAATTAAAAGGATCTTCAGTTTTTGAGAGTGTTTCAAAATTTTAACTTGAATAAAATAGCTTTCTGATCAGAATATACTGTTACAGGCATTGGAAAATCTACTTAAAAGAAGCCCAAACACACCAAAGATTCAGAAACTAGGAATAGTCCTTTGAGGCAGTGCCTCATAAAGAGACAATTTGCTGTCCAGCTGAGAGGTTGCTCAACGTTTCAGTACTTTTTTTTTTCTTTCTTGTGCACTTTCAGCAATTAGTCCTTTTTTTAATGAAAACACCATCATTTTTTGGTTAGGGGAAAAGAGCAGTAACTTTCATTTTTAGGATTGCTTTTGAGGGAAAAGCTTGTGAAAAATAAAAGCATTTGGAGATAAGTTTCTCAGTCTGGATCTTTGGTGGAAATTACTTCTAAATACCTTAGTTTAACATTTTGAAGTAATAATATGTTTTGTAAGGCAGGAAGAAATATTTCCACTTACAACTGTAAGCCAACTGGTGCATACAAATAGTAAACTTGAACAAAGTGAAGGATCTACTAAAAAACTAACTACAAATCTGTGATTTTTCCATCATTTATAAAATCATTTCCATTTGTTTCCATCATTTATAAAATCATTTATTTATAAAATCATTCCAATCATTTATAAAATGATTTTTATAATTTGCATGTGGTTGGATTCCAGAATGCCCCCACGTAAACAGGAGGACTTTTCAGCAATCTCTTCTTTATTTACTTAGTGAGGGTTTTTGTATCATGCTGTCACGTTACATTGCATCCTAGTGCGTGTGTTGTGCATAAAAGGAGATAGATGCCACTCATGATCGCATAATGAAGTTTGCAGCCTGTTTTCATGGCTCTAATGTCAGACTTTTTAAACCATTCCTTTTCACTACGTCTTGAAAAAAAAAATGACATTTGGTTATGACAAAAATGAGCCAAACATACTCGAGCGATGTTTGCATATGGGTGAAAAAAATTACACCACTACAAATTTTAAACCGAATCTTTGACAAGAGGTGCTACACTTTCTATACTTGTGAAATGTGTTCATTCCCAGGCAAAGTGATTACACTGGCATTTGAAGTACAATATAATATTGTAATGTTTTACAAATGAGCAGCATTTCTCATTAAAATATTAGTTCCCTAAAGTCTGAGATGCTCACAAAGACTTGAAATTTACTGTAGCCCAAAGTGATCCTGAACTTCTGAAGATGTTAGATTCCTTGGTTACTGAGAGTTTGCCAAACTAGTGCATGGAGTTGGCATAATAATAATAAGATCCATTAAGTGTAAGTACGTGGCTGTGTGCATGTTTTAAGGCATGAGTACAGGGAATAGTCTAACATCAGGGTTTGGTTTTTTTTACATTTTGGGGAAGAACATCGCTCTGTCTGCAGTCATTTTGAGTCATTACATAGTCATGAATGGGCATCTTTTGATATTATTTTCACCTGACACAGCAAAGTTGGAGGCCTCTTATTTTTCCATCTCCTACACTGGAAATCTCTAATTCTGCAGCTCTCCAGCTGACTTCTACTTTTTTTTCTTTTCTTTTTCCATGATCTCTTCTGTTCACTCAATTCTCATCTTTGCTTATACTGTCAATCTTGTAGCTATCAGTTATCCAACATAGTAGTCCCAGTATACCCAACTCATCTGTCCAGGGTATGTCCCCATATCCTCTTTAAGATACCTCTCGTCCTCCACACAGTCTGTTCACCAAGTCATTCTTTTTTTGCACTTTGCATTTTTTCCTTCTTTTGCCCCATCTGCTCCTTAAAAATGTTTTACAGGGAACACATAGTTTCACATTTCCGTTCACTCACGAGTTTCCTTCCTTTGCTTGCTAATTATGTTACCAGTTTTACCCCGCCTCCAATCTTGTTCCATTCCCTTATCATTTCCTGTTGAATTTTCTAACCAAATAGCCCAGAATGCAGCCAGATTCTTTGAGAGCAACCTGGCTTCATTTCCAAGAAAAACAATAGAAGGTGATGACTATCTTTTCTCAGAGCAACCTCAATTTTCCTATGCAAAGTCTGTAGGAAAGTGATTTCCATCTTGCCTGAAGGTAGCCAGGTATAACCTGAAATACTGGCCACTTTAACAAGAAAAAAAATATGAATTTGATGGCAAAAGTCAAGAAATGTATTCAAGTTGGTATATGTACCTTTGCATTTTATTAGGATGTAACTATCCTCAACAGTTTAATTTTTTACTCCACCATATTTTCAAGGTGAAATTTTCTTTAACGAGAAGGTTATCATCTTTAAAATGTGTTTCAACCAGTATCCTTTTTTGTATTTATGCACATTAGTGTTCCTCTGCACAGATAAGAGCAGAATCCCTAGATCACCAGGAATATGATTGCCACGTAGAACTGAGTGAAAGGGACTACTTCTGAATTTAAATTATTTTCAGAATATTTTGAAGTGTGTTGTGGATTACAGTAAGACTCTGAAAATCAGAAGGTTACATTTCATTTAAGTTGGCCTCAATTTCATTTGGACTCAAAGCCTTATTTTAGGCCCATTTGACATGATGCACCCTGAAGAAAATCTGAAATGTATTCCCCAAATTCTACTTTAATTAGTTGACAAGGAGAGAGAGATCTTACTCAGGGTCCTGCTACAGGTGAGTTTCAGTGTTAGGTGGCCAGATTAAAACATTTTAATCTATCTGTCCTTGGTCCTCTGAGCCAAAGTATGATTAATCACTGTGTCTTTCAGCCAGCCATTGTCTGCATTGTGGTCCTTGAAGTAACCATGCAAGGAGCTGGCAGGGATGTCAAGACAGTCTAAAACATAATGTCTTTGTTGGTAGGCAGAGGTTAGGTTTCATCAGTCAGTTTGATAGGATCAGGTACATTAAAATGTGCTTCTTATCTGTATAAAGTCTTTGCAGTCAGTTACTGAATCATATCTATGTCATCACTTCAACTTTATTTGCCTGAAAGTAAAAGCTCTACATTTTTTGCTCTATTTTTATGTTGGGAATTGTAATTTTCCTTTCTGTTTTTTTTTTTGTTGTTGTTGTTGTTAAACTCCTTAGCAAAAAATAATTTTAATATTCTATTAACTAGGTCAAAGAATAAAATATAAGCCAGTTGCTCTGGAAGAGTTTTCAAAGAAAGAATTTTCAAATTTTCTGCTCTTGAAGTCTTAAAAACTTCTGGCACTTGATATTTTTGCTGAGGATTTTTTTAATTATTTTTTATTTGTAAAGGTACTATTATCACTATAAACAAGTTATTTCCAAGCCAGACAAACCCGCATAAAATATTTTGACAACATCCCTTTTATTTCTCTGATAATAAACAGTAGTATAGAGTATTGGCCTCAGCTTTGTTTTATGTTAAAAAAATACAGAATATCTGCAGGGAAGTGGCTTCTGGGTTTTACGAACTATACTCTCAAACTGTAAAAGTAATATTTGTCTGAGTTTATAGTGGAAGTTTTCATGAGCAGCTCTACTATCTAAGGCATATAACCTTCCAGCCTTCTCACTGTGCTTACATTTGTCATGTCATAGTGCTCACTGTTGAAGTGTAAGGCTACCAAGCCTAGATGGAGCCAGTAGGAAATGAATCTGTCTGACACAGATACTTCAGACAAAATTATTAAATGTTTAGTGGCAGAAAAGTGGCTCCCCCCACTCAATGGCTTGAATGATGACAGAAAGTCTCTAAGCTTTGATAAAGTTGTGGCCAGGCTGGTTTTTGGTCTAGAGGCAGATAAAGATACTCTTGTCTTTGTAAAGATGCCTGGTTTCTTTTTCCTGTGTGTGTGCCGAAGTGTAACTTGCTTATTCATCTAACAGGTTGTCTTTAACCTTAATCATAGTCTTTATAAGTTTATCTCGCAATAAATATGAAGTAGAAGGTGGTGAAAGTTCTGGAGAAGAGTTTTTATTATGATGGAAATAGGAAACTACTTCCTTTGTTACAGGTGACAATTACTAGATTCTCTCAATCTCATTATGTAGTAGATTTTAAGACCTGAATTTTTGGGCTCTGTAAGTGACTGGCTGTTCATTCTTTTTAACTGATCCGTGGACCACCCACTGTCGTACATTTTCTTCACATTTTCTTAGTGTTGGGGTTGTTTGGAAGCACACACTTTCTGAAATAATGCAAGCAATGCTTTAGCTAAATTTAATATTTAAGGAGTTATATGTGTTTTGAGTTGAAATATGAACACTCTTATTAAGTATTTATAGAATCTGCCCTGGTTTTGATGTTGGGTCCCTTGCTGTTAATACCTCTGCTCTTCTGATTACTACAGTGAGCATTAAGCAACTCTTTGGCTGTCTAGGCAGAGCAGACTAGTTTGGGGGGAAAAAAGTAACATGCAAAAATTGCTAAAGGTAATGCAGCTGATGTTACCTTTCCTATCAAACTGATATGCTCACTTTTAAGCTTTAGAATTGACTTGAGATAGGACAGGGGTGGATAGCATATGAACTGAAGTCAGTTTACTGAAAGAAAGTGAGTTTGAGAAGCAGTTGAAAAGTATGAAGTGAGATACTTTGAGCATCAGTCTAGCAAAGCAGTTTTGCACACCAAATCTGAAAATAACCCCCATCACACTTACCAAGTTAACTGCAACACCTGGCTTTTTCAAGAGCGCATCGTCCCTTGTCACCTCCATCTTACTCACCCACTCTCAGATCATGCCTCGAGCATCTGTCTTACTTCTGAGTATTTGGTTGCACTCGAGAGCAATGGCTCTATAAAGGGACTGAACAGCCTTTATAACAGAAAGTATTAGAAGCATAGAACTAAATAGTTTAAATAAAAACAGATCTTCAGAACAATAAATCAATCTATACTCATGCCTGCCTTTGCCTAAGGGTCATAATTCTCAAGAACTGGGGAACACCCACCTTCCTCAGACTTTTTCCACAGCCTCCCCCAGTGGCAGCCTATCTTTCCACACAGGGCCTGACAATTGAATCCCCACTCCTTTCCTAAGAATGTCTTTTTAACTGTTTCATGCTCTTTGAGCTCTTTGTGTTCTGCATTGGCAGAGCAGCAGTGTCGCTTTGGCCTCAAGCCTGGAAGTATGTAACTGTCTGCAATTGCTTCCCCTTTTGTGACTGCTGGGAGGCTCAGAGATTCATAGCTCTTGTGTTGTTTTCACCAAATATCCTCTTCCTTCCTTCTGGTATTGAATAATATCCATTAATTTCTTCATGAAGCTCTAACAACTCAACATAGTTGAATAGTTAACCCAGTTTTCCTGATGTAACCACTAACATTCATACAATTTTTGCACCTTTTGGTCTTAGGTTATTATCTTGCACCTCATTGCTGATCAGAGTCTCACTGAAGTCAGTGGGAAGTAGTGCAGGAAAAGCCTGAACAAAAGGAAGGTACACAGGAATTTGCCATGGTGAGAAATATGACTTGAACCAGGCATGAGTAGACAGAAGCGAGGTGGTTTTGCCTAAATCTTGTTGCATGGGTGGGAAGATGAAGAATCATTCAGGACCAGTGGAGAAAACCTAAGAAGTTGACAAAAAATTGCCAGAGGTAATTAAGTTATTTTCCAACTAAATTAAGACTATTGTCCTTGCTTCAAAGGCAAACTTTTATCTGCTTTTCTAGATCTTGCAGTTTAAATGGTACTGATGTTCATACCAAAACAAGTCCTTTTGCTCTTTCAGAAGAGTTATTGTAATTTTACATTTAATAAAATCCCAATTTAGTTGAATGATCAGTCTTCAGAAAATGCATTTGCACACTGTAGAAATTGATACCACTTCTGCTGGTTTACAATTTAGCACTGTGAAAGGCTACTGATCGTATTTGTCTCTATATTTCACCAGTCTGTCGACTTCTCTTTTATAGCTACAGCTGTAGATCTACGGAGTTTTTATTCCATTTTTAACATGGTCATAAACTAAGCCTCCTAACAATGAACCTTTTGTGTGCTATCTTTACATTTCTAAGGACATTTCTTGCTGAAGAAGCGTATGCATATATCGTATTGGCTTCAGTGAGGCTCTATCCAACCATTTGAATCTTCCTGCACAGAGAGTGGGATGGGGGCCAAGAGACAGAGAGCTGTCCCAAACCCACACAGTGAGTCAGTGATATGGTTGGAACTGGAACTGAGAGGCTGCTAGCTCTCAGCTTTGTCTTAAGTGTATTAGGGAGTAATGCTTCTCATCTGCATTCCCGTCGGTATGAATAAATAGACTCAAACTCCAAGGAATTTCACAAAAGCTCCCAAAAACTTGGGGACCGCAACCATACTAGTGAGACCAGAATCTCTTACATAATCCTAGAAAAATGGGTAGCGCAAGTTTAAGGTTGTCTTTTATCAGTCTGGAGGCTGTGGATCATTTTTTCAAACGCAATCTAAGGGACACAGAAGTTCTGACTTCCTCACAGAGCAGTGTTGTTATTAGCATTTTACTGTTTCAAGGAAGACAGCCTTCCTCCAAATAGCCATTTCTCCAATAGAAACAGAACATTTAGAGATGACGAGCTGACAGCGATGCTTAACTGGACCTGCTTTTTAGAACTACCCCCTATCATTGTGTTATCAGTGATTCCATTCTGTAAGAGGATTTTTGTTTGGAGTTAACGTGAAGCCCACAGAGAGCTGTGCTGTCTTATGACATGGTATGTTAGGCAAGCAGTGGCCAATCTATCCTTGAAGGGAAGAGGGATATTTAGATGGGACAAAGACTGGAACTAAAGATTCCCTGACATTTCCTGAGAATAACATCTGGATCTGTGTGAACTGGCTTGGTAAATATTTTTGTATGTTACATATGCTGTCATTTGCATGACAAGTAGTCTGAATACCTGCATATATTAGATTGCTTCTATAAAACAGTCATTTTGATAACATCAGTAGTACTTGTACAGTCCCCAGGATTTGATAATAATTTACTCCCAAGTAACATTTCATTTTCTTATTTAAATTATAACTACCAGTGAAGGGAGCCAGCTATAGGTGTATTTGAAAAAGAGGAGGTTACATGATAGATGCTCTACTTTATGTCGGACTTTGTAAGAGTGGTTTTTGATGGGCTGGAATGTGTCTGATTGTTTGGAAAAAGATCAATGTCACAGATACTTTACATCCTTCAGATGTAAGTAGACACTAAGCAGAAGAAAAGGTGGCACTTTAGGAAAAAGAAAATGTCTGAATTTTTCTGCATTCTGTACCATTCCCATAAGCTTCTACTTAAAGCTATCACCACATTGTGGCTGCTACTTTTTCTGAATCTATTTAAATATATTGTGAAGGGGAATTACTTGGCTGTTTGACATTTTTGTTCTATATTACGCTGCAGCAATCCATCTGATTTGTAGTCAGATAGAAAGTGTTACAACTTGAAAATAATAGGTTTCAATGCCTTTGTCCCCCCCACCTATGCATGTAAAAATCTTCCTACATTAATAAAACATAAGACCATCAAATGAAGAGAGCAGCTTGTTGGAAGTGCTGGAAAAGAATTGACGTTTAAATTAATTTTTGAAAGTATAAATTTGAAACTTATGAAAAGAACGAGGTGTGTCTGGTGAAGCTGGATAAAGAAGAGATTACTGTGAAGGCGTGGGTTTTTTTTTTTTAATGTGCTTAGCAGACCCAGCTGGAGTCTTATTTTCAAAATCTGGCTCTTACCACACACACAAAAAAATATTTAAAAAGAATAGTAACACAAAGTCTGATTCTCACATTGCCCCATATAGCCTCAGTGAAATAGCAGACATGCAAGTGGTCTGGAGATGAACCGCAAGGAACCAGCCAAGGATATATCATTTCTTCAATATCATTTTACTGTTTTCTTTTTTTCACTGTTGGAAAATGATGAAAAGGCAGAGTAAGCACCATCTAAAGTCCATATTGTTGGCAAGAGCAAGCCAATATAGGATTTATATTTTTATTTTCTACTTTCTTATTTATAAATAATATTCTCATATCTCATAAAAAAATACACATTTCACACTATTTAATGCCATCATATAGAAAGGATTTATGTAAGTCTTTGAAGCTCAGAGAATTCGTAACTTAAGTTTGTATTATCAGTGTTTGTAAGGTTGATTTACAAAATCAGTAAAAAGGTAAAGAAACATTTTACAGTGTGCCATTGAACCCACCAGACAGACTGTGGCAGGCTCCCAGCTGGAGTACAGCCCTCTGCCTTTCACAGTTTGTCCCCTATCCACACGACAAAAAGGACATTTATCCCATCAAAAATGTAGCATTTGGTGGTAGTTCACAAGGCCCTGATTTGGTACCATTTACCAAGTCAGGAAGCACTAAAAAGTGGACCCCTCACTTTTGGAACCTGCTCTCTTTATATCCAAGCAACCCAAGTGCTTTCATCTCCAGTGGTCATGTAAGCCTTGCTGCTCAGCCTCAGGTTTGGAAAGAAAAAGCTGTGCATATTGATGTGCACCACCTTGGTTGTAAACATCGTGTTCTTTAATAATGATTCTGCAATTTTTCATTTTTATTTTAAGTTGGAGAGTGAAGACTATAAGTTTCAGGGTTTAGCTGCTTTGCCATTTTAAATACAAGCAAATTGTGTGAAAGGGAAGATAGCTTGGTGAGAACTTTTGTTTAAACTCTAGTTGAAGTACTGAGGTTGGGAATAGCTTAATTATTTTTAAATAGTGGTAAAAAGAAAAGCTTTCTTAGAAGTGTTTGGTATGAATGCTCTGTAAGGTGATCTTCATGTCATCCAGTGTATTTTAAATCCTGATATACTTGAATATTCAACTATAGTAAGTACCAATTGCTTTTGTAACTAGAATTGATTATGCCTGTCCTTGTAAGTGCCAGAGTCTGATGGTATGGCAACAACAGCCATGGAGTGCAAGTGCTATTTTGTGCAGCATGTTAATGAAAGTATGGGGAATAAGGTCATCCACTTGTGTCCTCAGGCCTAAATTTGTAAGATAAATACTGCACTGTCTTTGGAAATGGTTTTGGTCTAGAGGAATATTTATAAATTATGTCTCTTTTCAGAGTTAAAGAAGCAGAGGAAGTCTGCAGGCAGAAAAAGGGGAAATCACTATACAATATTAGACCAAAACATGACTCTGGAATTGTAAGTAAAAATTGTGGCTGTGCTTTCATTCCCAGCCTTCCTTCTACCTTTTTCTGTTTGCATTTTATAGGTATGTTATTCTTCATGTACTTTTTTGTTCTGGTTTTTTTTGGGGTTTTTTTTGATGTTCAGCATTTTCATTAAAGCTATTAGGTTAACAAACATGAATGCTGCCTGTGAATGTTACTCCACAAAACAGATGCAATACAAGCAAGAGCAACGTGTTATTGCTCCACCCTGCCAATCTGTCTGCATCCTGGTCTTGGTATGGGGTGCACCTAGAAGGCAGAAAGACACTTCCAGTCTTCAAGTGTATTCAGTCTGTATTCGCTCTTTTTTCTACAGGTACAAGATGTAAAGAATTGTGATAGGTACACATTCTTTGAGTTGAATCCGTGTACCAAAAACTAGCAGCTTCTGTTCCACTGATCTGGATTTTTTAGAATAGGAACCCTAGAAAAAGATAATACTGTGCTCTGAGCATTCTTCTGAAAACAGATACATAACTTTAACGAGAGTGGAGGAGTAATTCTAGTCTTTCAATGAAACTTTTCCACCATGATTGCCTAAGCATTGTTAGGATTGTGACTGATTTTCCAGAAAATTAATATTCCTCTAGTAAAAAATTAATCCAGCACCTCACATTAAAATTATACCTATAGCAACTTGCCATCAATTTTATGTGAAAATGTTATAACAGAAGATTTTTTCATGTGTCCATGTCCCTGTCCATTCCCCCGCAGGCATGATTTAGGCTTTGTAGTAATTGCTATGTTACTGTGACACATCCTTAAAAAAAGCAGGTGGTAATTTACTATATTCTAATTGACACAGGAAGAAATAATATTGCATTTATTGTTTCTTATTCTGAATATTTAGGGAGAGTTGGCTGTGGTTAGTGCCAAAAGAAATGTAAATGGAGTAACAGCTTGATTAGAAATGATAAACAAGATTTTATCAGTTTTATTTGAAACCAGATGTTATCAATGTTATCTCAAAAAAAACCAACCCAAAATCTTACACTGACTTGGATTTCTCCATCTCACCTACATCTTGACATACGTAAAGACACTGAAATATATTTTTTCAAGAAATAACTATGGGTTTAAATATTCCTGTAACATTATCATTATTATTTGCACTGAACGTGGGACTTTCAGCATTACTGAAAGATTGATAGAGTGAAAAGGAAAGTAAACAAAAATATTTCACAAGCATTGTGTAGCTCCAGTCTATTTCAGTTCTAGCTTCAAAGGAAACTTATTTGTGAAGCCAATTCAGCAATAACTGTAGCTGAACACTGGTCAATGCATTTCTGTGCTTCTCATATTTGTGTGAGGTGGTTTTCTGTATACTCAATTTTCTGCTTTTTTATTTATTTTATTTTTCAGAAAGCAAAGATAAGTATGAAAATCTGAGAGAAGAAAAGCAAAAGCCATTGTTACCTGGTTACCAAAACTCAACATGCCTGTGGGTGGGGCGTGAGGGGGAAGGAAACTGCATCATCTTGATGATTTACTTTCTTGACCTTTTTGAATTTGCTTTTTGTTCTCTAGAGTTCTCCACCAATTGATGTGTTATTGTACATTCATTTATGAATGTCATCACTTTAATGGAGTGCCCAGCAATAGACTAGGTATGGACTTGAAACACCTTCCCTGTACTCTGTGTCTCCTTTGCCACTCAAAAATGGTATTTTGTACAGTGTATGGTATATTACAAATAGGCCAAGTCAGCATGCATAAAAAGCAGCATCTGCATCAGTTCTGAACATGCTGAAAATTGCATTCAGTTGAACTTCATAAGAATGCTACTTGATACAGTAAAACATTTCCATTCCTACTGGCAACATCAGTCTAACACAAATACTTCATGGCACTGCACTTAGATTAGGGAAAGAAATGTTACTCCTAGTGAATTGTTTGTATCCGTTTCACGTTGGCATTTGTAGTTTGTATTTTGAATCGTTAAGTGCTGTTTATACAGTATAATCAATGCTTTCCCAACTTGTTCGGTTGCCCTCCATGACTAAATATTTGTGGAACAAGATGTTTACTGTAACTATCTTTAAAATCGATAAGGCAGCATACTTTTACTTCATCTTTTGCCAGAGAGTGAATGTCAGGTGGTATGGGGGTCAGAAATCCAGCATTAAAAAAAGAAAAAGAATTTAAAAAAAGAGTAAGCAAAAAGCAGGAAAATACAGAAAAGCACAGAAGTATGATAGAGAGTATGAGAGAGATTTGGCTATTATAGTTTGTTAATATATAAAGCAGCTAATACTTTTACATGAACTTTAGAAGGTATAGTATAGTTTTAACTGCTGATCACTTAAGTCAGACAGGCGTTGGCCACATGTACATGACTTCCCTTTTGGAATTAGCTTTACAGTTAATTTGAAACTCCTTTCTAGAGCCATTAAGAGATGCACATGGAGATTGACATTTATGGAAAACAGTAGCCACTTCTAGTGAGAGAACATAGACTACCAACTAATTGACATCAATTTCCCACTTAACAGAATTGCAGGCTTTTTCTCCAGGCTTTCAGTGTCCCTGGGTAGGAGGTTAATGATTGAAGTCTGGGACTTAGGGCTTCCATTTTAGACCACATGCTTAATTCCTATTTGCAATCCAGAATTTACTATATTAGTTTTGAACTGCTCAACTGATCACACCCCCTTCCTCCAGTCTGAATTAGAGACCCAGACCAATCAGCCTGATTGATAACATTTTTCTTCCAAAGCGCACTTTTCCTGAAAGCAGCCAGTGTGTGCAACTGAATTGGACACACATGCTCACAACCTTGGAGCCTGAAAGACACTGGGGTAAGGCGAATAAACTCTAACCTGCTGGGTTGGGATATTCCCTGTCTAATCTAGCACATCAAGAGACGTTCCTGGCTGTCCAGAGGCTAATATACCCTACAGGGTGTCATAAAAGGGAGTGCGAAATATGACCTCAGGAATCTGTTATTCTTCACATACACCAAGCACTAGAAAAGATGTTTTTTTCACTATGTGAAAAGCAAGTCTCCTGTTGCTGACAAACCTATGTGAAAATCTGTACTCATAATAATTTCTGGCAGGGATATAAATTACCAAGAATGGAGTTCTAAACTTTTGTGTTGACGGGAGTAACGTTACTATTCGGGGAAGTGAAGAGATTATTTGCTGTTACAACTAACTTATGGAAAAAAATACAAAAAATAAAGCTATTTTAATGGCACTGATTCAAATCCACGTTTGTACTTCTGTAAACAATAGTCTTTTCCTCATAACTTTGCTCCTAAGTGCAAGGATACAGTAGCATGTTTTCATTTGTAGCCTTCCTGTTCCCTTCAGTACCTACAGTATGTATATTGCTATACTAAATGAAATAATAGATCATCTAACAGAGATCACTATGTGCAATACTGTATTTAGTGTTTCTATTTCAATTTTTTTAGAATGTTAATTTATATGAAAATAAAAGGAATAATAATTAAATAATTGCCTTCTCTCTTCACTATCAGGCTCTGCTGTAGTTTGCTAGCAACCATGTGCTTCCTAAGCACCAAATCCTATTCAGGCTTCTGTGATCATGGAAAAACCTTTGTGAAGGGATCGGTGGAAATGGGGCTTCTCTTTCCTTGCCTTTTGGAAACATAGTGACAGTAATTCCCAGTTATGTGAATATTTTACCTTTTCCCCAGGTGGTGGTAGCGTGGAGCTTCAGAGTCCTTTCCCCAGTCAATGTATCATTCGCCCCTCTGGCTCCTGCATGCCTTTCAGTAGCGCATTTGACTCAGGTTTGTGACATGTTCCTACTAACACTGCCTATGCAGCAGTCTCAAGAAATTGCTATTAGGGCAAAAACATGCATTAAAAGTATTATCTGAATATTTTAATGTCCGTAAGTTTCACCACTGCTCTTTTTATCAGTGGCACACTCAGCTTTTTACAGAATTCTGGACAAATGTTCTATTTGTTTGTTTGCGTGTGCTTTAAAGAGGTCAAACACCTCACTGGTCCCCTCTCCCTCCATTTACTGCAACATCAAGTGTTCTGCTTTGAGTTGGCTGTAGTCCTACAAGAGTTCTCATGGACAAAACTCTGAGCCTTTGTTGATCACCGACTACACGTATCACACACTGTTACTTAAATGCAGCAGCTAAATAAGGACTTTCAGACCTGAGCAGCAGATATGACTGAGAATAATAGTCTGGTTTTTATGAGGAGCTAAGATGATTCATGTTGTTTTGCTTGCAATTTAAAGCCTTTCAGAAGCACGGTCCTTAGTCACATGTCATGACACAGTAGTGGTTAGCTTTTTTTGTAGCACCTTTCACCATCCCAAAGCACATCCAAAACTTAGTTAAGTATTAACCAACAGTGGCACTGGGGGTACAAGCAGTGACATCTTCCATAGATTGATGGGTTTTCTTGCCCAATTTTTCAGTGATCAGCTTAAAAAGTTGGAAGCAGTTATTAATTTCATTGAGATATAGCAAGTATTTGCATTGCAATGATTTTGTTGCATACTCCAGGTTAATAAGCAAAGCCGCTTTTGTGCCAAGTCCCATTGTATCAGTTACTGAAGTTGCACCATTTTTAAGCTGCTGTGGCCAGAATAAGTAAGTGAAAACTGGTGGAGCCAAATTTTTTATGAAGATAGTGTGAATCCCTGCCAACACAGCAGTTTCATGGTGGTAGAGTTAAACACTTACTGTCCCTGTCCCTCCCACGTCCAACACCACCGCTCTACTTGAATACTGCATCTGTCTGACCTAAAGCTTTTTTCAACTACCTTGGGAGACTTGCCCTGGTCTTGGATTGCTTCCACAAGGGGGAGAATTTTGGATTACAGTATATGCTGCTGGTACTGGTGGCTCAGCAGTTGGGCAGCAAGAGGCTGGAATAGCAGGAGTCCAGGCTGTACCACAAACAGCAGAGGTTCAGGTGGGTACTGAGCAATGAGGCTACCTACAAAGCAGGAGAGTGGCTAAGAGACAGGCAGAAATGAGAGGGGCCTTGGAAGAGATGGCTGCCTGAGCTCCTTCGGAGCCAACTCACAGAGGCACTTGTGAGTCTGAGCAGAGGGCTCTGAGCATGATTAGGTAACTAAAGCACAGCAAAACAGTAATTTTCAAAACCAACAGCTACTAAAAAAAATAAATAATAAATCCCCTAATCCATTAAATTGCAAGATTTGTGCAAGAGATGGGGAAAGGAAGAAAGCAGAGGGCTCCTACAGGTGGCATTTACAGTGCCATAAAGGACACAGGCATCTCTTCTGGTCACATGGAGGCACATGCCTCACTGTGAGGACTCACTTTCTTCACTAAAGCTTTCCTTCAAGATACTTTTGCAATTATCTTCTCTCTGGGTTGGAAAGAAAAAAAACAAAAAGAAAAAAAAAGAAAAAACCCCAAACATTACCCTACCTTTGAAGTACAGTGTGCTCATTTAAGACCTGATAGCAACCATTAAAGGTCACCTACACCTTAAGATAACACTTCTTTTTTTTTCCCCTATGAGTAGTTTGGTGCCTGTTACATAAAGATGTAACTATATTTTAAACAAAACCACTTAGGTCAGGGTAACAGTTATCTCTCTTACCACAAATGATGCCAGCAGCTCAGACAGTGGTGGAGTTTTGGTTGTCTTCTTGTCAGTTCACCAAAAAAACCAGAATTTGTGCATGCAGAATTGACTCTAGAATCTAGGATCAGTGTAATTTATTTTTCCCTCTTGCCTTGCAGGTACTTTTTTTGGGGTAGGGGACAAGGGGAGAAGTAGCTTGGCTTTCCCAAGCTTTCAGGGTGACCCATCATCCATCTGCATCTGGTAGGGTCAAAAAGAAGCCAGAGAATATACTGATTAGAAAGCAGTTGGACACAAGGTGTTGAAGCAAAGCCCGTACACCTGGATGCTATATAACCCTAGGGTAGCTTTATTATTTAATCTATAATTTAATAGTAGACCTATAAAATAATTACATTATACTTAAAGCATTTCTTCATTTTTGTTTTCATTTATAAAACAAGAATTAAATACAGTTTTAACCATTACAAGCTCAACTCAGTTTTTACATAAACACAGCTCCTAGAAGGAGCTTTAAGCTGCAGCATATTCATATTGCAAACTGGTGAAAAACCCAGGCAGGGCATAGCTTAAAGATAAAGATTCTTGCACATTTTTTGCCTAACTGAAGTTACTAGGGTGCTTCTCTCTCTCTAGTCCAGAATGCCTGACTTTCAGTCATTTCTTTCAAATTGAGACTGAGATCCCCGGAGTCTTAGTAGATTTTAGCTATTGCCACTTCCCCACCACCACCCCCCTCACCCCACCCACACCAACACTCTTAAGTGAACGGTGCCCATTCGGTGGCTGGCACGACTCTGGGAGTGCAGCAGCGACCACCTCTAAAGCAACCCCTGTGCAAGGAGTCTCCCTGTGCACTTCTGACAGGCTGAAAGATCACAGCAGAAAAGCCACGGCCGTTCACGTAAGAGGGCTAACAGACCTGACCAACCTCATCCTGCCCGTGCCAATCCCCATAAACCGCTTGGTGAGCTCTCGTGGAGCTCAGTCCTGAAAGCCTCTTAGAGCAGCCTGTCTCACATAATAGAGACCTGTGGCACTGAAACCCTGGCTGGTGAGAGTGCTAAACACATTAACCCCTTGAAGTGGCTGCATGTGAAGAGGCTGGTGGGAAAGGGCTCCTGCAGCAAGCTGGTTTCACTAGATGCAGATGCTGAGCTGTGAGACATGCATCAGGGAGTCAGCGTGTCATTTTTAATTTGTAAGCATCAGCCAACTGAGCACGCACAGGCTTTGGTTTGGGGGAAGGGGCTGGTTTGTTTTGAGACATAGGATTTTAATGCAGCTGGGACTAATACAAATCAGAACTGGAACAAACGGGATATGCAGGACATGCTAAACTCCATCATCTGTATAACAACATCGTATGATTTAAAATGAACTGCAAGTGTTCGCCAATGCTGATTATGTAGGACTCAAAAACTAAGTGGACCACCAGTACTGTAGCAATTACAACTTACCCTCTCCCTGCTCCTACAGCTGTGACCCATTCCAGCTGCACTGACTGATGGCTTTGTCCTTTAACACTAACACATTAACGTGGTTTCCAATCACAGGAGAGACACCACTCCCCAAACTTGATGACAATGATGCAGCTTTTGTATTCAGTCCAGCAATGACCAAATTTTATCCTTTCTCCAACAGTGCTTTTATACCTTAAGTGAAACATCTTTCCTCTAAGTGTTCTCAGCTCCACTCCCCCTACCCTCCCACCTTCCTCAGTCTGAGCAGGCATAAATATCATGTCATAAATGGATGTTGTCCTTTTTGGAGTAAGAAACACGCACATCTCTAACACATACAAACCTACTGAAAGCCTAGTTAAACCATGTCCATTTTAAGCCAGACAGCTGACCGAGGAACCGAGTCTCTTACTCAACACATTTTAATCTCTGGCATATTCTGCCACAAGAAAAATATACATGGCTAGGTCTATAATACTTTAAACAGCGGTTTACTATAGCTAGGTTACAAAATAAACACTGCTGCAGAGACCACGTGTTCAATGTACTCTAACCAAAACAGCATCAGAACCCACCCTCAGTCTGCGCTGTGGTCACCGTGGCTGACCCAGCACCTCACCCTCTCCCCCTTGCTTCTTATCTGCCATTCAGGCAACAAGCCCGGAACCGTCCATCATTGCACAATTAAAATTGTCTTAAGGAGATGAGCCTCATCAGAGAGTCTCACTTGTTTTTCGCACATTACTCCTTGTTGCTCTCCCTCATCTGCATCCCCCAGTCCTGGGCATCATCCCAGCACTTCCAAGTGGAAGCAGCAAGCTCCGGTCCAAAGCACGGGGAAGGCATTCTCGTCTTGTGGAGAGGACTGGAGTGTAGGACAGAGGGCTTTACTCCACACAGTGGAAACATTTAACACTGGATTCAGCCAACTGGCCACTTAGATGATCAAACCCAACTTCAGGAGCCTGCTCCACTCCAGAAGATTCAACTGCCAGATGATATTGCAAATAGAATGAAATTTTATGGTGAAGTGCCTAACACAGCCCATTGAAAAGCTTTATTCCAGTATGCAAGCGACAAGGAGCCTTTTCTTGCTGGAGAGGTGCCTCCAGAAAACAAAATACACAAAAAAGGGAAAAGAAACCAACAAAATAGACAGTCTGCTCAGTGGGAGAGGCAGCAGTAAATCTGACCAGGGCACCACCAAGCAGTAGCTACTTGCCTGCTTTCACAGTTTGCCTGAGCTGTTAAGATTCACAGACATGCACCGGCACTGCTTGACCTTCTGAATTTTCTTGAGTCGGAAAGGTGGGTCCAGCTCAGGACACTCCAGCTGCACGGTCGAAGAGGTGACCTTGTGTGGCTTGCAGAAAGCACAGGACTGGAAGGACTCCTCCTCCTTTTTCACATGCCGCGGTATGTAGAAGGAGTTGCACTGCCCATAGCAGAAGCGGTTGATGATGGTGCGGCTTATGCAGCCCTCCTCACTGACAGTCTGCCGCAGGGGCTGCGTCTTGCACCAGTCGCTCTTGAGGTACTTCCTTTCGGTGACCACCAGGGCCTCCTGGCTGGAGGCCAGCACCTCCTTATTCAGCTGCTGCCTCCGCTCGGAGTGGTTGCTGCTGCTGTCTTTGTAAGGGGAGGGAATGGCACCTGCAGGACGGTTTTTCCTGGTGTCTGTTACTCGAACCAGTGCTGCCATCAGAAAAACGGACAAGGCAAACTTCCAAATCATCCTGCAATGGCAACACAAGGAGCTGTTAGGAGAGACCCATTTTCAAACCACAGAATTGTAATGGAGTTGAACTTGACACATGCTTTTAGAAGTGGAGGCCTTACTGCCTTTGTAATCCCACCACTTTTCCTAGGAGATGATTAGCTCTGCTCTAGGGTGATCATTCATCATGAAGAGGCCAGGCCCTGGGGAAAGTCACATCGCTGCCCCTGCTCCCCTTGCAAGCTCCCCGACGACTCACTTTTCCCCCACAGGGACACTGCTGCTTTGATGGCTGAAGCAGTGACTTTACAGAAGCTTCAGCCAGAAAGGTTTCCTCCTTCTCTGTGCAGTCCTGGGCCAAACAGCTGGGCAAAGTCCTGGCTAGCAAAGGCTCAGGAGATTCCTGCCAATACTGTGACAGCTGATTTGGGGATGGCAGGGGAGAAGCCAGGGGAATACCAGGTTACACAAGGTGAACTTCTATCTGCCTCTCCAGATCCCAAATCCCTGCCCAGCCTCATTCCATACAGAAGTAGCAAGAGGTGTCCAAAAGTGTATTTTTGTTATTTTAAATTGCTTCTGAAGTTTCTTGGGGCTTTTATGGCATTACAGGCTTGCATTTGTTGTCTTTGTGGGAGGCCGAAAACTTGATGGATTTATTCTTGCAGTAAGAGGAAATGCTTAAAGACAACTTTGAGGACTTCATTACTACAATGCCTCTTAGGCAAATGGTTTAAGAAGGTTGTAAACAGGACAGAATTCAGTATTTATTTTAGATGTTAAGGAATAGGGTCGAGCATAAGCCAGTTGCTAAGTTAAAATAGTCAGCCAGTTGGCAAAAATAATTTTTCCTATGGTTGTCTATTAGGATTTCTTGTTCTGTGGAGCATCTCTTACCAGCTCTTGGATTTTCATCAACCACTTGTACAATTCATTTTAGTAATGTGCCTCCATGCACTTCCAAGATATCAGAGTAGATGTACTACATTTCCTCATAAAGCCAATGCTCACCAGTGAACTGCTACAACTCATTTGACAGTTCATTTCATGTCACTCTCCCTGGGAGGAGGCTCTCTAGGGTGCCAGAAGTGAGTGCAGCCCAGAGGCTTCCCATTCATAGTCAAGGACACTTCAAGTCTTTCTAAAAGTGCTCTGCTCACCTTTGCTCTCAATGGACTGTATTTTTATATCAGCATACAGAAGAAAGACTCATCCCTCTCTTGGCAGTAAAGCTTCAATTTCTTCCAAGTAATGATTTTTTTTTCCTTTAGAGTGATGCCAAGATAAAAAAATACCAGCACACCAGCAAATATAGATATGTCTAACGCTATGGATGCTTGAGATGTTGCACAGGTACTCCTAACATGCCATTTTCCTGACAAAGAGACCAACTGATCAAAACCATATTTATGGCAAAGGTGCAAGAGAAGATGACAACAGCAATAACAAATACTTCTCACCTAAAAAAAAATCAGACCTAATGTGTTTAACCACTTTGGAGACAAAGAGAATGAACTACTGTAGCAGACTAGGTTAGATAACACTCTTTTAGGTGAATTTTTAAGTTTACAAGACCTCAGTGTTTGAAGTGCTGAAGGAAAGTGCTAATCCTACAGCTGTGAATGGAGGATGTTCTGATGCAGAGTTAAATTTCACCAGACTGTGTGCTTGAAACAGAACCACCTTTAAATGGAAACCAGTATTTCTAAAACTCAAATAAGCTCATTCATCTGCAACCATGCCAGCTGTCCACTGACACTCACTGGAGCCATGGGTACTTTAAATCAGTGGCCTATTATCACACTGCTTAGCATTCAGCACACAAGTCCAGAAGTTTTGTCCAGAGTCTTTAAATGAAGCAAGACTAGACTTGGCTTTGCTCACAGGTATTGTCGCCAAGACCATTGGATGTCAACCCACACAGCCAGGCCAAAACCTAACCAGGTAATTAGTTTCAGTTGAATATAGTGTTCCATGCTTCCTTTCAAACTGTTCTCATGTTATTCTGCACTGATGGCTGCATTTCAGTAGTAGATAAAACAACTGATCCCCACTGCGTGTGCTTTATATAGAAAGGGGAGGGAAAAACCCAGGAGTTATAAGCCTACATCTTCTAGAAAAAGACAGAGGTGAGCTCTCCAGAAGATGCCTTATGTCAGCACTCCTCAAGTGCACTCTCCTACTCTTCTCTCGAAAAGCAAACCCACAAAGTGATTGTGACAACTCTGTTGTCCTTCAGGGAGAGTTTGGTCCTTTTCAGCAGAGATATCACCCCTTCAGTTTCACTTCTCTGATCCTTGAGGGGCGAGGGAGGGTACAAGTCCAGATGCACATCACCCCTTTCTCTGCTCTTTAGAAAACCCTGTCTTACCACATCCACCCTTTCTCATCACAAAATGCAAGTTGAAGCCATTTTCCTTTTGTGTCAAGGACGGGCTCAAGTAGAAATCCTATGCAGGAATTCAGGGAAGCTGACAGAGAGCTAACAACTCACAGTCGACAATATAGAGAAATATTATAGTAGATTTCTAATTACTGAAATAGTTTTATGTAGGCATGGAGAGCCATTCAACAGAGTAAGCAGGATTTATTCAGTAAGTCTATGTTTATAACTAATAAAGCATTATTAATCAAAGCCACTATTGTAAGGTTATAAACCAAATGCTGTGGTACATGTTAGCAAGTACTTCTACAGAGAGGTAGGAACATATCACCTATTTCTGTCATTGATCCTTATCAAAGCTGGATCTTAAAATGTTTACATAATAGAATAATAATCTATTTTACACTAGCAGGTCAAACGTGCATCCTGGCAGATCGTGGAATTTCTAATCGCAGGGTTGCCCCTTCCTAGCCTGCAAATCACCCCTTTCTAAGCCCTGGCACACAAACTCCCTATTCAAGCAAGTACGGGTGCAAATGAGGTCACCTGGTGCCAGCAACATGCCAAGGACTACATGTATTTTCGGTACTCACATGCAAAGAGAAGAGAAACTGTTCTCAGGGATCATTTTGGTAAACTCAGCCTGAATGCAAAGCAACATGATGAATGCTGTCTCCCTGCCGACAGAGCGGGATGAGAAGAAACACAAATAGTACTGGAGAAGAATCTGGCTTCTGGCAAGAACAGGGAAGTTCTGTCCTACTTAGATGTCACAGAACTGAACAGCATGTGGCTGAGAGCGAGCAAGCGAGAGCTGCCTCAGCAGACCAACGTCTCTGAAACTTGCACAAATGCCAGCCTGGGCCCACCATTCCCGCTGCACCGAGGGCTCCATCCCCATGGCAGAGCTGATGGAAGCTCCCCTGTGACAGTTTTCAGCTTCTTCAAACGTTGTTGCCAGCTGCTGTCAGTTCCCCCCACCCCTTTTTTCCAGCACGTGAGCTGGTGCAGAAAATAACCTTAGACTGGACACCAAACAAGGCCTAGCTGCATTTACATTTCACATGCTAAGGTTTTATCTCTTTGAGATAAGGAAATCAGCACCAAGTATGAGTTCATAAACTCATCAAACCTGTCATGCTGGAGCTGGGCTATCAGGTACCCAGGAGTGTAAAAAATCCTTGGCCAAGGAGGCAAGAATGCCAAGATCCAGCTCTGTAATCTGGAGAGGTCAGGGCACTCAGCTAGGAGGGGAAGACCCAGGATCACTGCGTCTGCCTTTAGCTTTATTTCTTCTTTGTATCCAATTACTGTGCAACGTAAAATATCTACCAAGGCAGGCCCCCTCTTGCATACTGACCTTCTGGCCCTATAACTCATGCATTCTTGAAAGCAATCCAGCTCCGGAGCAGGACAGGCAGTAGCGTAACCCCCAAAATAGCCTATAGGTTTGTGGTCAGGGCACTTCTCTGGGAACTGGAATATTGTACTTGATCCCAGAATTCAAGTGCATCATTTTTGGATAAGTCCCCCAGTGCAGAAGTGTGTCCTATGGCCTGAAAGACAGGGCAGGAGGTAACGGCAGCACCCATCACAGTGCTGGGTGACTGCTCTGCCGCCTTCTCTGGTTGTCAAAGGTGTGACCAGTTCCTCAGCTCAGGATGCAGTTTCTGACTAGGAATTCCTGCTTTGTAGATCAGCCTACTTCAGGGCTACAGGTAGACAGAAAGAGCTGTGATTTTTTATGTTAGCTGCTCAGGAAATCCACAGGTATGAGACCCATTTCTTCAGTGTAGCATGCAACACCTACAAAGCATTTGGCATGATCAGCATTCCTGGAAGCATCCAACTCTGATACAGGTGTGACACACAATCATCTCCTCTTCAGCAGGCTTTCCTGGGAGGGGTTGAGGAAAAAAGCCACAGCCAATGGTTAAAAAAAACCCCAAATCTGCAAAACCTGTCTTACCCTCGAACTTGAGAGCCTACCTGTTTAGCTTAGTCACAGGATGGATTCAGCCTGTAAATATATGTGGAAGGAGAAACAGTACTATAAACCTATCTTACACCCATCAAAAGCACTGTAAGAGCCAATAACTGGGAAGATTATAAACAAATTGAGAGACACTTTACTTTTTGAAAATTTTTAATTGAACTAACAGCTGCAAAGTTTGCCTTAGAAAATGCCTCCTCTTTAACTGCCAGCAAAAGGCAGTTAAATCAGGTTAGATTAAGGCTAGATTAAATCAGGTGCAGTTCGGTGGCACGGTACATATACAGTCACATTTGACCACCTGCATCACTCTTCTCCAGTTTCCCTCCTGCAAACTTCAGAGACGTGAGAGCTCTCCTTTGGGATCAGCTGTTCAGTTGACTGTGGGTATCCCTGTTACCAAAAAATGTTCTACTCCCCACTTACTTTCGTATTAAACCTAGTCCAAAAAGTATCTGTATAAACCAGCCTTATGTATATTACTGTAAGAACATGGTGTACATAGTCAGTTCTCAGCATTTAAGATGGGACACGAGAAGTGTTCCTTGAAGACAAGCCAGGCAATAACTTTTCAAAGAACTAAAACTTGGCTTTAGCAACAGGCGTGGGACGCCAGAAAATATCAGATTCTCTACCAGGAAGCCAAAAATGCTATTTATTTAATTTATTAATGGTTAGACATGATTCTAATGGTACAATCTTCACATAAAGACTGTACAAAGCCGGCATCTTTGTGCAAGGGAGGGATTTGGTGCTGACTTCTCCCTTTTAAGTATCCTTTAAGCATTGTTCCTGTGTCTCAACAACGTCAGCAATAACTGAGCACATCTTTCTTTTTGCAGAGGCATGGGCCTTTTAGTAAATCACTCCATCATTAATAGATTCTCATTATTAAACTGCCAAGACTGTGGCCAGCCACAACAACAAACCATGCAGGAGGCAAGGGGGGACCAAACTTAAAAAAACCAACCAAGCAAACAAACTCAAAAAACCCAGTACCACAGCTAGAATGCGTTATTCAGATACTCAGATACAAAATCTCTGCATTTTAGCAGTAAAGTTACCACGTACTAGGAAAGCTAAGCACCACTTTTTAAAACCACTGCATGCAACACCAAAGGGAATAATTGTTTAAAAAACAATAATTAATGCCATTACAAGCAGAAGTTTTTCCATTCTTGCCCTCTAAGAACCTTCTGTAGTGATTTGAGAGAAAGCTATTTTATTGCACCACAGCCTTAGCAGTAGGTGGTAGAGGAGAAAACTTTTCTTTCAGATTTAACAAACTCTATGTACCCTTGCTGGCTGGCTCGGATGGAGATCCTCCTCTCCATCCTTCCCACCAAGGAGATCCGTCACCCTTGGCACTCAACCTGACTAGCTTGAGTATTGGGGGTTTCCTTCATGTTTTGTCCTCTCTTTCTTATCTACCTTTACTGCCTGCAGAAATTCATGTTTATAATCATTGAACCATTCCTGTTTTCAGGAACTTCAGACAAGCTCATTTGAAACAGGTTTGAATGCAGCTGCTCACTTCATCAGAGTTAAGAGCTCACATTACTCCAATGCTCCTCTTTGCACTGACATCCTGCCAGGAAGTATATTGATTTAAATACTGTATTACTGATCTATGGTATTAGGCTCTCCACAGGCTGAATCATTCTTATCCTGCAGCTTCTAAACCTGTGCTTCACTTTATTTTTTTTAAGTACTATTAGTATTGGAGGAATTGAGAGAAGTTTCTCATTTTTCAAAGCCAGGACAAGGAGTTTGTGAGGAGAGTTGAAGATTTCATTAGCTGAGATATCAGTTCTTATCTATTATATCCAAGATACAAAAAAGAGTTCCAGAAGATGGGGTGACACAGAAAGTATTGCTGAATCCAACCCTGATATTTTTCTTTGAGATACATTCACTAACACTTATATCCATGATAAATACCAGTGCTTCCCAAAAAAACACATACACACATAACAAATGCAATTACTAAGCGATCACCCAACTAGAAGCAAATAGTGAAGGAAACCATGCTCCAACTTTGGGTTGGTTTGGTTTTGTTTGTTTTTTTTTTTTAAGACTGTTAGCCAGGTAACACAGTGAAGCAAACCACTATCAACTCCATACTGCCCTGTATTTATCAGTAGCAAAGATTTGATTCCACAACTGTGTCAGCATTTATCATTTTAACACAGGAAAAATAAAATAAAGAGGAGCAAGAAAACCTGAAAGAAATGTAAAAGCTAAGTCATCCTACAGTAGCTCTGGTAATGCAGCAATACCATTTTTAGGGGAACATGAATACACAGAACTAAAATTGAATACTAACAGGTAACTGGGCAAAGGCTTTTTTGAATATTGTGATGATTAAAACTCCTAAATTTTGTTGCGATTTCAGCTTCAGGAACTTGTGGTTTTAGAGTCAACCACAGACAAATGTCTGCCTGGTGAGCACATGTGAATTGTCCCAAGCAGAGTGAGATGTCCTACTCAGAAGTGTCTGGCTAGTCATCAGTACTGGCAGCACATGCAATACTGAGGAAAAAAGGGGGAGTGGGAGGAGGGAAAAACCCACAAAATAAAACCAGATTTCTGCTTGCCATCCATGAGGTTGATTTTCTTTCTCCCAACCTGGTTTTGGAGAATGCTACAGTCAGGGGGTGGGAGGAACAAATAAAAGAAAACTCCTTGGATACAATGAGAATAGCTTTTTGGAAAAGACTGAAAGTTAGTTCTCCTGTGAATCTAAAAAAAATGTCTCTGCAAGAAAGAACCAGCTTGAAAAGATACTTCTTCTTCTCAGTGTTCCTCAGCTTTTCAGCACGAGACAAAGAGTCCCAAAGAGGCAAGTCCATTCTGTTTGCACACAAACATTTTGTCCAGCAAGCAAAAATAGCCTACATTTAACTTTATTCTTCTGTGCAGAAGGCAGCTGGTACACTCCCATTTGGCAGCGTTTCATTCAGGAGGAAACAGCAGACTTCTGCCCTTGGGAAACTAAAAACTAAATCAGAAGGGAAGTGGTGGCTTGAGCAAATGTCTTCATTTGTGACCCTCCCTCAGCCTGTTGGAAAGGAGGACAATCAACCCAAGGATGGGGAAAGTTCAGCATTTAAATACAATAGCTCATTTCATTGCTTCCTCACTGGAGAGTCGATACTACAAAAGACTATTTTGCAATGAGTAGTCTCCATTATATTTTTGTTGTTTGCATTACAACAGAACATAGAAATCTCATCCAAGACCAGTGCCTGACTAAGCAACACGACTTCAAATGTTTGTAGACTAACTTGGTGAGCAACATATGGTGGGACCAGAACTGAGCACAGAGGGGAAGTGAGTTACTGGGGGTCAGAAATTAACTGAGAATGGACTGTTTCCAACATCTCTCAATTGCACCACATGGCACCAATGATCTTCTTTTCGCTGATCAATCCAGATCTGTTACCCTTAGGCAAGCTTTTCTTTAAAAACATTATACTTTTGTATACAAAGATGGTTCTGTATGAAAATTTCCAATATAGTTTCCCTGAGTTTTGATAGAACAGAGATGGAGTTAGGAGCTTTATTGCTTTGTAGCTTCAAAGTACATGACTCATTTTCTAGTTCACATTAAGGGGGAAGACCATTAGTCTTCAACATATGTGCATTACTATACTTGCACCATTCCCGAAAGAGGGCATTTGGATGAGAGGTGATCTAGAAGAAAACTGAGGCCTCTACATTAAAGCATGATAAAAGTGCTCAAAAGAATTTCTGCTTGATTCTCTTAATGGTCAGAAAAATGCAATTATTTCTAAAAATCAATAGGTGGCATGTAATCTTGTATACGAGAAACACCAGACTAACATTTAAACACTTAATTTTTCCAGATTTTCTGGTAGATTCAGATACTTGTATTCTTTCAGGCTCTCTATTCAAGACGCTGTCCTCAGTTTCTACATCATGACTTTTAAGTAGTTATGCTCCTGTTTCAAAAATCTAAGATGTTATTTGTGGTCTAGTGTTTATATTATGAATTTTTGTAAGCCAACATCCTATTTATGGAGCTGAAACACAGATGGTTCAAATAAGAATTGCTCTTATCTCAATATCCTACAGGCTAGCCTTTCTATTAGGTAGTATGCAAATTCCCATCCAGACAAAATTTCAGCTATGTATCCCACTGTTTTGTAACACGCCTCTTGCAAGAACCATCGCAGCTGTATTTTCATAAACTTGTCCTAAAAATGACAGAGATTTATTGCTTCAAGAGTTTTTAATTTACATTTACCTCTGCTTAAATTTGACTGACCAATCATCAGTCCTCCTAACCAAACCTCACAGTAAATCACAGACTGCAGAAGACCTATGTTAGCAAACAAATATAACAAATATGAAGGCAATCCAGCCCATTAGTCACAACCAGATCTATGCCACGCAGAGACACAACCAAGTGCCTTACCAGAATGACTAGTTTCACAGAAAAACCTTTTTCTCCTCAGTGAGGCTAAACCTAGAGAATCCTCTCATCCTTTTTTTTGTGTTTTCTTTGGTTAATAAACAACATTCAATTACACATCTGACAGCATTTTTTAATCCACTGACCAAATTTCAAGTAAGTTGGACAGCAAGGCAGCTTTGAAACTCCTATTGCATTGCACTAAGTGTGCTTTCTCCTAGGGTATAAAGGAAGGCACAAAAAGTATTTCAGTGAAGGGGAAGGGGGGAGCAAGTCAAGGATATCACTGTTTGGTACCATGGGAGGCACGAGTAGTAAAGAGGGCGTTTAGGGTTACTGTGGTGGACTGGCACACTGAGCACATCCATAGAAAATCAGAGTTCATGAGCTCTAATGTTCACGTGTAATACAAGACACCTTGAAACAACAGTGGGTTACCTCAAAGTTTTTAATACATTCTCTTGCTCAGAGTGTAAGCTGGCCCAACATCTAAGAAAAAAACTTACTTGCACTACGTGCAGATGGGAGCCAGGCAGTAACAAGTCACTGCTGCACACCATGCATGGTATTACCCTTGGGTTGATCCTGTAATATTCTGTATACCCTTTTGTTCACAAACTCACTTGGAGAGTTACAAGATGTTTTCTTCTTTCCCTAAGAACACCAGGCTTCTGCTTGGCTTACTTTTGCTGTTCCTTTTTGTGGATTAACTAATGGTCCTTCAGAATCCCCATTTAATTACCTTTGTTTCAAATGTTTAACTCAGTTGTGGGCTTTGCTCTGAAAGGAAGCCTGTTCACTCAGGGTCTCACATGAGAAAATTCAGGTATGCAACTGAAATGCAATTCAAACCTGTGAGAGCTGAGAAGCACAGTGACTGCATGCTCTGATGGTTGTTTGCCTATATGCATTTGCAAGCCTATAAAAAAACCTTTCATTTGGAGTTTAAAGCCTTCAGAGTTATATGGCTTCTTGGCTACCCTAGTGCATGCACCAATTGATGTCTTGATGCAAGTTCTTCAGTTTGGAACTGTTCTGACCCTTATTTTCAAGCTGTCTGCATGACAGCAAAACGAATTTTCATTTATTTCACTATGTGTCTATTGCTATTTCCAAATTGACAGTAAAGTTTATGACTGCCATAGCTATCAGTTGGATCAAAATAAATCACAACAGCTGACGCTCAACAACTGTCAAAAGTACAGAACTTACAAGGTTCTATAAAGACAGGAACACAAATAAAATTGTAACCAGATATGCAATATCAACATAAACATTGCTAAATACCTAAACATTTCAATATCACTTTCTAGATGTACTGGAAAACGTACTGCACACAGAATAAATGGACAAACTACAGTTTACTCACTGTTACTGGCTCTGTGTGTCACTTAACTAAAAGATGACTTTTCAGTGAAATGCTTCAGGATGACCTATACTACAGGAAAGTTCACATCCAAATACTGGAAACTTACTCCATCCTTCCCACTTCACACTGATGGCAACACGTAGCTGTCACACATCTATGATCTTGTGGCTTTGATTCATGCTCTGCTCAGTGATTCTCCCTCCGTCATTGCCTGAAGAATGTAAATATTTGTTCTGTCTGTATTCTGGTTTACAGACTTGGCCCATTATTGAATATGAAAGCTGTAATTCAATCATAGAGGGATCTGTTGCCATGCATAAACTGGGATTTTATGTTTTATGACTTAGGCTTTGCAGAGCAGCCGTCTTCCTACATACCTCCCCCTCTCCTTGCCCATGACTGAATTATAGTTCTGTCTCTAATTGAAGCCTAGGATTATTCTATTTCTCTTCTGCCGAGAGGAAGACCAGAGCTTTCATTCTGAATACACACCAAGCCACAGGAGCCTGGATGAGGTACTCTAATGACAGGTCCTCCTACACAGCACATTTGCAGTCCTTCTGCTAATTAATTTTATTTCCTTTGTCTAGACTAACATAATACAGCAAGTTATGCTCATTTAAAGGAGGATCGTTAGCCTTTCAGTTCACTCCAAATGAGGAAGAAAGAAGAGTCAATAGAGAGGAATCCGGGGGAGACTGACTTTGCCCTTGACTACACCATTGCTTATGTTTTCACTTGACCAAGACTTTGTCTCCAGGAGAACCCGAGACAGCACTATCATCAGAGGAGAGACTATAATCAAAATCAGATATCATCGGTATGTGCATGGCAAGGCAGTGGCAGTTACACAGGAGGGTTCTGTCTACGATGCACTGCAATCAGCAGCTTTCTTCCTGGCAATCACTTGGCATTTACTGTTCACAACTCCTGACATCCTCAGAGAGCTGAACAAACATGTAATTAAAAACACACACAAGCTGGTTTCTTCAGACGCCCTTCACAGAATGAAAGGAGATTCGGTAGTGTGCCACTGGACTAGTAAATCAGAGGCAAAGCTAGTAATGGGAGTTAACAAAATAACTCCTCTCTATTTGGAAGGGAAGACCTTCATTTGGGAGTCTGTGCAATGACTGAAATGGTGCATGTGAAGAAAGTGTCAGAGCTGAGCTGTCAGTCAAATACAGGAGCTGGAAAACTGAGTGATATGTGATAAACATATGAACCAAATTGGATTTGAAAGTTCAGCCTTCTGAGACAGGTGGGCAGATCCACTTTTAATACCCAGAAAGAAAAGTGACGACGAATCACACTTCATATAGGTGCACTGTTTCTCAATAATGGCAAGGAAGATCTTCCCCTATGACAAGAAGAAGAAGAAGAAGACAGGAAGCCTACAGAAGCAATCACCAACCTCTTCTGCTCACAAACTCACAGAAAAGTGCCAGAGCTCCTTTTTTGTAGGCAATTTCAGGATCATTTATAGCCTTGTAACCTCAGTTGCATTTATCAATTTGAAGCATCAAAGAGGGGAAGGATTCCAACTTCAGGACTTAATGGCTCAGGGATTTTTTTTTTGGCTGATAGTAACTGGGGACCCTCTTTACATAAACACAAGCAGAAGATAAACAGCACCTAGAAGCTCTTTGTTAACTTAATGTGACCTTGGTTTTTTACAGTGTTTGGCCATAAGCCATTCATACTGTGTTACCACAGTTAAGGTTTGAATATTTTTCCATTACTCATGCTTTCAAGCTCAGTAGAAGTAGACAATAAGTAGAAGGAAATGTAAAGATTCTTCTCTTTGGCTCTTTCAGGGAAGTATTTTGGAAAGAGTTAGCCATATCTAGTTATAAATTTCAGGGTGAGATGGCAAGCTCCATTTCTCTTCCAGGTCTATTCAAGGCCTCTTCCTTGAATCTAGAGGAGAGAGAGACGACACTTCTAGTAATCTTTGATGACCTCACGTTACTCAGAAGGACAAAGATATCGAGACTCCATTTCATGTCAGTACTTGATTTGATTGAGATTAATGAATTGTCCAAGTGAAGTGGACATTTATATATATCTTGCTGAAGCAGCAGGGGAGATCAATCAGCTGAAAGTCTTGGCAAACTGCTTGTAACGGTTCTCCTAGCATCAACACATCTTTGTGTGGAGCTAGAACCATTACAAGTAGTTTAAACTTTTATATACCACCCTATAAACCATTCAGTTGGCTAAGCAACTGAATGCCAACTGTACCACTTGCTAAGGCCCATTGAAGTTGATTAGACCAAACAAGACCATCCCAAGGAAAATGCTCTGATCCAGAGGTTTGCTCTTGGTTCCTAGTGAGTGATCATACACACAACTCACACACACAATTTATAAGTGATTTAGACCACAGGCACAAACAACACTATGCACCCATAAACATGGGTCTTTCTAGACTTTTCCCTATGTCTTGGCTAAACAGTAGACCTTTTAAAGAAGTTATGTGTAATATGGGATTAAGAGGACTGGAATCTCTAATAAGGCCAGATGGAAAATATTTTCTGACATTATATGAACTAGACATATTGAAAGCCTCATCTCCAAACTGGAAGAAAAATTAAGTCCTGACCATTGTCCTATGCTTTCACTTCAGATCAGCTGAACTATTAGATTCTTAATTCTTCCTTATCTTCCTTTTGAGGAAGAAGGTGAAGTGAGCAAAAACTGGTTTTAATATACTTTCAATATAAAATTATTAAACCCTCAAAAGTCAAGAAGCCATTTCACCGAGTTAACTTGAGACACCTTTTTGTCTCAGCAATGGGAAAGCCCTAAAAAATACACACAAATTGAACCTATGATCTTCAGGTGTTTTCAGTCTAAAGATGCTGATCCCTCTTCCTGCAAAAAAGCAACTTTGAAAAGAAAGAGTTTCGATCAACTCCACCTGAAAACATTTATTCCCACTGTGTGGAGAGACAAGAAAGAAGTTTCAACTCTGAACCCTTGGGGTCAAGCTACCACAATTCGTGTAGCGTGATGGTCCTCAGTGGGCCAAGGATAACCACAGCCTCATTGGATTTTTTATGCTTGTATTTTGAAAGGAGGCTCAGTAAAGAATTTGGCTTAGCATAACAAGACTATGCTTCCTCTCTTCCCTTACTTAGTTTCAGAACAACAGCTTCTCCTTTGAGTGATTATTTCAGCTTCTGTAATTTTTCTCCAGCACAAAATTGTAGAGAATCTCCATACAGATCAGACCAGTGATTTTGGCAGTGTAAGAACATGGATAACGTCAGAGCATTAAAGATAAATGGAATAGCAATTAGGAAAACCACTACCAAATATGCACCTAACAAAGACAAAGCTAAACGTAGCTCACCTGCCTGAAAGCCTGATAACTTGGCAAAAATAATTTCTCTTAGAGGACCCTAAGAAACTCCTAATTAGCACAAAGACTGAGGAATACTAATTGCCACTTGGCAAAACTCTGCTCATTAAAAACACAGGGCTTTTTCTTTGTAGTCTTTTTCTTCCTTTCTGCCCCCAAAATCACACTTGTTTTACAATATGAATGACACAGAAGGCTACGACAGAGCAAGTGCACAGTTTCATATCTACATGTTTGTTATAAGGCTGAAGGGGAGGACTCTTAAGCTTATCTAAAAAGGAGAAAAAGGAGTGAGAATGAAATCATTAAACTGTGTGGTTTAAGCAGAACATGCAATGGCACTGCAGACTTGAACGGGAAAGGAAGCAAGAGAGGCACATTTGAATTAATGGGAACAGACCTAAGGCAGCAAGCTAGAGTGGATTTACAGCATAACTGTACAACAAGGTCCTCCTCTCTATGACTCTTCTCCAGCCCTCTCAAAAAAAATGTTATTTGTTTAAAGCTGCTTGCCAAATCCATGGCAAAGCATCTAACAGAAACCAGAGATGAGATTTAGAGACACTTTAGAAATAGGTGACAGGGACATACATGTCACCTGAATCAATGTGGGCAATCCAGAAAACTCCTTTTCCCACACCTACAAAGCCTCCAGTGGCATTTTGGACTGCGCCATCACTTACGTGTTTATACACCGGTGACTCTGTAGGGCACCCAGATGTATGACTGGGTAGGTGGCAATGTTGTCTGCTGCCATTCACACAGAAGGCAGCCAAAGCTTGGGAGCCACTCAGCAGCCCTCCAACTGTCCTGCTTTGTCAGCTGTGTCTTGTATACACCAAACCAACACCACTGAGTGGAAAATGAACAGCCTTAAGTATCACCAAAAATTGATCCAATGGGGCGCGCTATTGATCTCATAACCAGCTTAGCAACAGATCTTCCTCATTTATGAACATAAGCTTAGAGTTTCAGTACACACATGAACTGGAGATAATTCCATTCACGCTTCCACACTGTAAAAAAAACCCCAAAAAAGGCAACAAAGCAACCCTAAAAACGGCAGAAAAGGGTAGTGGGGAAGCAGAAAGCACAAAAAGGCATTACCCATAATTTCTGCTGAGTTATTAGGTAGGGAATAAACATAAAATTCCTGGACCTAAAGGGAATTATAATACCATACCCAACATTATTTTTCCGTGATTAGGCTTTGTGATGAGAGGGTGAGGTCCTGACTTAAGCTCTCTGAATTTTATCATCTCCCCCAGCACATTAAGCAGGTCATTTGTTCTAGGTTTTTGAATCCGAACAAAAATAATCACTGACTAAAAGAATCAAAATATATGCCTTTTTCTCTCAGTTTTACGTTCTGATAAGAATACTGCAGGATGTGCATTCAAATATATATTCAAGTTATATATACTCACTGTGCAATTCTACTTTCAGGTAAAATAAATGGCACAGGGGAAACCCTGTACCTGACCTTGAGAAATAACCAAAACAGCAGCTAACATCAGCTGGATATATTCCTAATTGCAACTCATGCCCCTCTGAGATCAGCTTAAATCATCTCATGCTGTCACCCAGTCCAGGGTGCAGTCTGATTCATTTAAAGCGTGAACCACAGTCACAGAATCACATAAAGGTAAGGTTGGAAGGGTCCTCTGAAGGTCATCTAGTCCAACCCCTGCTAAAGCAGGTTCACCCAGAGCAGGTGGCACAGGATCACATCCAGGTGGGTTTTGAATGTCCCCAGAGAAGGAGATTAGACAACCTTTCTGGGCAGCCTGTTCCAGTGCCCTGTCACCCTGCTCCCCACAGACACCACTGCTCCTCTAGCCAGCACACACACTGTCACACACAGACACACAGACACCGGTACCAGCCCACGGGCAGGATGCCTTCAACCGGCTACGAAGCCACACCCTGATACTCCTTCCAAAGCAGGCCTGGGAATGCTGTCACCCAACTTCCCTGTTCCAGGGCGGAGGAGGCTCCTGTCACCGGGAGGGTGTGGCTGGTAAAGGCAGCGCTGAGTGACAGAACCGTGTGCTTTGGCTTCCTACGGGATGCACGGTCCTTACTTCTAAATGGCTTGGTGTTAGGACTACGGTGAGTCTGTACCACAGCTGCGAGAGGAAATTAAGTAATAACAATACAGTAGAATGTGATGAGTAGCACCATTTCAGGTGCCCAAGGGCATCCAAGATGTTTGTATAGGCTGACACATCAGAGGCAGACCCCATTGGAGATGCATACTCCTCTGCAGAGGCCACTGGAAGCCTGGTGAGAGATGTGGGCTATTCACATGGGCAACGATTTTTGCAAGTGTCTTAAACATTACAGCTCTTACTTATGGCTAGATTTCCAAAAGAGGTATGCACCATTTATCTCAAGTCCTCAATGGATATGGAGTACTTAATAAGATGATCCTTCATCTTATCTTGAAAACGTGCTCTGCAACCGTAGAACTAAATATTAAAGATGGAAAAAGAAGCATGAAAATAGACATAGTCTAACTGCTGCATCCTCCTGCCTGACTTTTGAGTTTCTTGCCTTGTAATTTCAAAGGCAAGATTTCAAACTCTCCCTGCCCTGACACCTGGATTCTCCACACCCGGTCCAGAATCCAGCACTGCAGATTGTGGTAAGGTGGCTCTTCCTTTTTGCGAAGATGCTACGTACTCATGCAATTAGTGCAATGCAAAATTAATAAAACCTGAGTTTAAGGACAAACAAACAAATGTGGTTTAGTGAAAGAAGTTGGAGGGAAATAGTTTTCCACTCTCCTTCCAGGGAACAGATGAGACAAAAATGCTCATGAGAGAGAAACAATCTGCTGGCTAATAACCTGAAAAAAAATAATCTATCAGAAGTTAAAACACAATTTGAAAGCATTTGTCCAACCAACCAGAACAGAGCACCAGAACCATAATAAAAGTTGTCCACTTGTTCTGGCTATTGAATTCACATGGATTTTTGCCCTCATTAGGCAAAAGTGTAAGTTGTGCATGCACACGACATGGTAAGAAATGGAGTGATGATCCTAACACACGAACAAGAAAAACAGGAGACAAGTTTTCCAGTAGCATTCATTCATTCAGTGGAAAGCTGAAACAGCACCTGACCAGTCAGGGCTTAAGGTGAAGCCTTCAATGCCAAAGACCACCAGCTCATATCTCTGCCACCCAGCCAAAGGGTGCAACACACAGTGATGAGCCATCCAAGGGACACAGACTTATGTACAGAAGCTGTGCATTAAGCTTCTCCCTCATTACTGAACGAAGGCAAATTTCAAAAAAACCCCATCCCATCAGATCTATGCCCACCACACATTGGTGATGGCATTCTGAGGACATTAAGGACAAATCAAGGTTCTATTTTTGGACTTGGAAACATGGCTGCACAAATACAGAATAGAAAGTAGGTGGTTATGTGCCAGTTCTGACCACAACACTTCAGGAAAGCCATGAAGATTTCTAAAGGGGAGACAAAGAAGAAAAACAAGAACATTTTTCTATACAGAAACTATAACTTGACGTGGCAAGTTTGCAGAAATCTGAGATCTTTAATACAAAGAAGCAAAGACCAGAGGAGTGATGTTAATAGCTTTCAAACACATAAAAGGCTATCGCAAAGAGTGAAACAACAGGTCTTTACCCTTCGTGGATTTAAATGCAATAATCTCAGCAAATAAGATTTCAGACAATATTCCTATTAACAAGCACAAGACAGACAGAAAAGCACTGGAACTGTTTTGCTTAAGTTTGTTGTCTCATCATCAGGATTCTTAAGGAGAAAGTGACACAAAAGGAGAAAAAAAAATAATCACCACATATGCCAGGAATTATGTTAGATAAAATGGATTGTAACAAGCAGGAGATGAACCAGATGACTTCTCAAAGTCCCTTTCTCTTTTAAGTAAATAAACATCTGTATATTATATACTACAATTATCGTGCTCCTAAGAACCACCATTATAGTAGATTTTTGCCTAGTTTTCTGTCACCTCTCTTCTCTCTCTAGGCTTCTACGTTTCATAGCTATCACAGAAAAATATCATTCTTTTTGCAGCACAGATTAAGGTAGACTTGCTATGGGGGTCAGTAAACCACTACCCTAAGCCAGCCTTATGCTTAACACACAGCAACCTGCCAACTGTGAACCTACCAGGTTTATGATGCAGATACTGTCAGATTCTTTCAGAATTAAAGACTCAGTTTGATTTCTATTGCTATAGGCAGAATACATAACATTTGTTTCATGCTCCTCTGTTGGCAAAAGGGGACTCAAGATTCTGTAAAACGCTTTGGGTTTTCCAAAACTCAAGTTATTTAGAGGAAACGTTCCTAGTTTATTTGTTGAAGAAAATGAATGTCATTTATAAATCATTAGAAAATAAGTTACGTTCCTAAAGTATATTTAAATACCCATAAATCACACACACCATTTTCCACATAAGGCTAATTTGGGCACAGTTTTAAACCATCTTTGAGTACTATTTCAAGGCATAGAAGTCAAAACTGCTTAATTAGCAGTATGAGTAGACGATGTTGTGTCAGTATCATTCCATATCATACTTTTTCCTCCTGGTCCCTCCAGAGCCAGAGTGAAAGACACATAGAATCACCAATGGGCAAAAACACTGCTGCACTGGCTGACGGAGCAACCAAAGTCCACAATCAGAAACTGAGTGGGCAGCTGAGTGGCTCCTCATCTGGAGGCCTCATGACGACAGGACAGGCTCAGAAACAACTGCATCCTCAAAGATCTGAGGCAAACCACAGAGGTTTGCACAGACCAAAACATCTGTCGTCCTCGTGACAGCAAACACCCAACTTTCTCTCTGTTCGTAATACCTGTAATTAACAGGTGTGGAATAGTTTGTCAACAGCTGTCATCATAAAGCTATGGTATTTGTCCTACGAGCACAGCAATACCTTGTGAAGATGTATTCACTGTCCAACCCTCCCTTTCCCACAAAGCCCAGCAAATATATAAATGAAATTGCCCTCAAACAGAAACTGAACACACACTGGAATCAGATTCCAGTTTCCCATCTGCCTTCTTTATCCTCCCGAAATTGAGATAAGTTTTGAAATTTGATTTACTTACTGTTGACAACTCCCTAAGATTAGCCTACAGAGTAAAGGCATCTCCCAAACACTTTCTCTGTGAGAAACTGCTCCCCTACCCAGATATACAGGGTGTTTCAAAAAGATGGACCCAATTTCAACTGAAGGTCCATTTCAAATGGGTCCCTGTTCTTTAAACACCCTGTAGTCTAATATTGTTAATTACATTAAAGAGGTGGACTGATACTGCAGTGTGTGGTTTCCTAAAAGCTGGGAAAGAATCATTCACCTAAGAGCAACTTACAACACCAATATTGGTTATTTGTTTACTGTTATTTACTCATTATTATTTATATACTGTTATTTAGTAACTATTATACAACTCCTATTAGTACTGCTATTTCTAAGAGAATCAAGTTGCTCTGGTATGTTTTTTAAACCAATGCTACATTTACACTCTCTCGTAACCCAATGCAAAGCAATGATCTAGTGGATATACATATATTCAGATTCTAATAAAAAATACGTCACTCATTGCCAAGGAATTGCTGTAGGATTGAAACAAAAGGGAAGTTTGATACAAGACAGAATCTTGAAACAAAATAGTACATCAGAGAATGAAAAGAAGCTTCAAGGCTTCGTGCAGTAGCCAATACTGCAATGTTTTCTATCAAGAAGACCCACACACCTTTTTGCTGCATCCAGTAAGCTCAAGGTGGGGGGGGGGAGGATACGGAGGGAGGATTCTCTGCAAATATGTATTTAAAATCACTTAAATCAGAGGATTTCTCTGATAAAAATTGACTTCATTAGAGTCAATTAAAAAAATTGATATTTTACTTCAATGGAGCAAATAATTTTACTCCATGGGAATACCAATACAGAGTTCTTGAGGCTTAAAATATACAGTCATTTAGACCAGGCAAGGATCTGTCTTCAGATAGACTCATGATATTTCACACAGTTCAGGTGGACAAAAAAAGTGCTGCCATTAAAAATATTTGGTCGGTTTGAAGTAATCAGAAAATGCTCACAGATAAATTATTGTGACAACTAACAAATAAAAAAAACACAACCACACCAAAAATGTTTACCAGGAAGTAATTTAAAACTATAGATTAACAACATTTATGTTCCTGATGTATCTTATAATTCCAATACAAATTGTTTTTCATTTCTTCTTAGTAACATGTTTCCTTCTTAGTTATTTTACATATTTTTAATTGTATTTTACTTTTAAGTAATTAAACTTCATCTGGCTATAGAGAGGGAAAAAGGCCAAGGAGAGAGAAAACTCCACAAACTCTACAAATACCTGTTTTTTGCCTGGTGTAACACACTAAAGAAACATAGCCTAATTAGTCCCTCTTTTTAAAGATGTACAAGCCAGCAAAAGTCTGGAAGTCCTGTTATACGGGCCGATGGTAAACCCAGCTTTTCTGCTAGTGTTAGTGCCTTGGTTTTGTGATCTAGCAGAGCTGCCCAGCAGGCTCACATGGGACATCCAAGAACAGTTCAGTCTTCCATTACAGTCCTTTCTAAGAAGTTTGAGCCCACAATAATTAAATATCAACATTGAACAGCTGAATAGTTCCTACTCTTCTCTTTTTTCACAACCTTAAGTACTGGGATCTAGGAAGAACTTAATGGCAGACCATTGTGGGTAAATAGTGAGGTGAAGGAAGAGGGTTAAAGAGCTGTAATACAACTTTTGTGGAGGGAAAAATGTAAAGAAATTAGGACTTTTCCATTGCATGATTGCCATGTATTCTAAAGAAAGAAATATGAAAGTGTAATTAGAATCCCCCTGCATCCTATAGATTTAGACCCTTACTTGGAACTAAATTAAGATTTGATTAAGGTTTACTTCAGAGATGTAAACCTTAATGACCTTTTGAAGTCATTAACTTCAGTTCTGGCAATGGTGACAAGTTACTATTTTTCTGAAGCTAATGCTAACTCTCCCACAATGTGTGCATTAATTGCAGACTTCGTAACACGAGTGTCTTGTTTGGTAGAGTTCCCTGGCTGGAAGGACCTAGTTTCTGCCAATTGGCTGTACCAGGCCAATCATTTAAGCAAAGAAGGGCTGATCCTAATCATGCAATGCTAATACAGTATCAATGAAGAATTCAGTATCTCTGTTGCTTTCTGTGCACAGCTCCCAACAGAACTTTGGACTTGTCAAATTGATTGTTATACAGGACTTTCTCATCTGGACGTAAAATCATGTTCAGTGATCCTCAAAAGTATCTGGGAAATCCCAGCGGTCTCTTGAAAGGCTCACCAGCTCTGAACTGTGACATTCTGGCCACTGGCACTACAGGCTGTTCCCTTTGTACGGGTTTGACAGTGGAAGGGAGGGGGTAAAATGTGTCTAGCTATACTTTGGATCTAATTACATCTTCTTATAGCTCTGAGGATTTTATCACCTTTAGTTCCAGAGTGTAATTTAACCTATGCATTCAACCCTCACAGTGATCCTCCCCAGCCTTCAGTTGTTCCTTTTTCCTTATACAGGGAAAATCTCGGCAGATGGGAGCATTATGAAGCATTTTGCAGCATTTCTCAATCTTTCTTCCACCTTTTTCCCCAGCACTTCTGCGGGAGCCTCCACTCATGAGAGGCAGGGCTTTGGAAACGCTCGTTTCTGCAGTGTTATCTGAAGTTTAACAATTCCCCATCTCAGCACACTGACACCATAAACCCAATCCCCAAACTCACCCCACTGACAGCACAAAGAATGCAGGTGTCTGCCTCATCTATGGGGGATTCCTGATGCGGGGTCACCTAATTTTTATCTTCTTCAATAGTCCTTATGGTGATGCCTCTACTGAATTATTTAGGTTGCTCAGTTCCACATTCAAAAGCAGCTGCTTTGGAAAATCAGGGCGTGCACTTCCATAACACTTCGCAGCTCAGTTCACAGAGCACTGCAATTCATTCGGAAGCCACCTAAGCAGGTTACCACAAAACAGATTATCTTAGCTATTACTCTTCTGCTTCTCTGCAAGGCTTATCAAGTCCAGACTCTGTCAGTTTAATCTAACTTCACAGCTTCATGAACCGAGCCAGAACCCTGCAAAATTCTTAGTCTTTGTAATGCCAAGCAAAGGGAAGTCTAAGATACAGACTTAAGGTGAATTGACCAACAGGAAACAAGAAGTTTGTGGCTCCATCTTTACAAACCAGCACTCCACACATTGTTATTTGTAGAATTCATTTGACCTTCATATTCGGCCAGTCTTCTGCATAGTGAAAATAGGTGGAAGGAAAGAAGGCAAAGGCTACTTTTATCCTCCACATAACTAAACAGTGCCAGAGGGGCCAGATACATTTAGATGATTCTTCCTAAGTTACCCAGAGACTGAAATATCTATCTACCCATCTACCTATCTATCTACCCATGCTGAAATATCTAGAATAAGAGCAAATGGCTCCTTTCATCAACTTTTGCATGTGTTAAGGTTTTATTGCAAGTCTATATATATACAGATAATATATATATGCAAGGTTGGGCTAACAGGCATATTTTAAGTAAAAGGTAAGCTGATACGAGAAGGTGACCCAGACAGAGTGGCAATGTCACAGTGGTTCTTGATTAGTGATTTTTTTTTCACGCAGCAAAATAACAATCCCATGAGCACCCCCAACATGTCCTGGAGAGCAGACCACTAACCAGGAGCAAGCAAAAGCTACAAATGCACAACCCTCCTCTTCACAGGCACGAGTGATTGCTGTCTTAAGCACAGATTCAAAAACATGCCAATATTTGCCTATCTTGCTTTTCCCCTGCACATTCCTCTAACTACAACTTGGTATCAGGGAAATAGTTGCACGCCACAAGATGATTTGGAGAGAGACTGCTCTCTCAGCAGAGCATGAAGATGACTAAATAGTGATAAAATAAATCATCCCTCGAAGATAAAGCAACAGCAAATAAGTAATTTTATCTGTCAAGAGTTAACATGCAAAAGGTTACACAACATAAAATCTACCAGCAGTTAGACGTGAGTTCCCTCACATACGGTAACCAAGAAAGCCTACAGAGGAATAGATCTCATTTGACTTCTTGATGAAAAGGCTTAACAACAGCAAGTTGTATGTATAAACATAGAAAAGGATTACATCCTACGAGATTGTTAGCTTAGAGCCAGACATCTTACATGATGCATTTTATAAGTATTTCTTAGGAAATGTGTTAAATTTCCGTTTAAAAATAATTACAACTACCAGTGAATGAGTGAGGGGAATAGTTTACAATGAATAAAAAAAAATCCTAAAGGTGTTTAAAAAACTCAAAGCACTTGTTGAACACCACCCCCTCTCCCTACTTTGAAGCCATAAACAGTTTGGAATTTAACTTGTAGTTGAATCTGACAGACCACTGAAAAGCTTAACTCACTTTTCACTTCTGTTACTATTTACATTCATTTTTTTCAGTTACATAAAAGCATTAATCTGTTTGGATTTTCTTCTTGAACATACTTTTCAAGTTTTCATATATATTTCTACTGTGGCATTATATCTGTCCTATAAACTCTATGAAAACATAACTTATGATATTTAAAACATTCTATGTAATTAAAAGAAATTAAGAATCCTCCTGAAAAGTGCAAGCAGCAGTTGTATATTCTGAAGTCCAGGCTCTAAGTATGCAACCCTGAAATTTTCCTAACTTCTTGAATAAACAGGTCCTCTGAGGTTTCCCAGATAAGATATATTTTAGATTACTTAGGCTAGCCAAAGAATGTTTTTGCCGCTCTTTGCAATTAGAGCTGAAAGTGCATTTATCTTGCTATAAATAAGGTGACTCTTAAAGAATGAAGTTCAGAAGTGTTAATGTCAACTCTTTAGTTGACGTATCTTTGATAGGGTAACTCCATGTCTCAAAGTATCTAGGCTAGTTTCACTCAAATTTGAAATTAATTCTGACTTGTAATATATGCAACTCAAAAAAACTGATGGAATATTTCCAGTCTTAAATTCTATGCATTTATCCTAAAACCTAAGTATTTACATAGCTGTTTTGAAAGTCACTATTTAAATATGATGTTAACTCAGAACTGCCCCCAAAATCATATATAGTAAGTACAACTGATATGTTCCAGAACAATCTATGTATGAAGTAATTCAGTTCATCAGAAGCAAATCCTCTCTTCCCTGCTTTACAGTACTTGGTCTTAAATATGCTGCTTCAAAAAAGAAAAGTGCAAGGGTAATTAGCTGTTGCTGCCTTTTATTACAGTAAAAATATATTTCACAGCTATGGATGACCTTGTGTAAATTATAAACAAAAGCTTTTGATGCCCCAGCTTGGAAAGGTTAAATAAGGAAGACAGCGGAGCAATACACATTGGGCAGAAATTCCCATCAAAGGCATAGTTAACAGTGCCTTCTTTTGTAAGTATAAAAGTATTTTTGCATTGTCTTGAAGTAATATGCTGTTCTACTCCTCTGTGCAGGAATTAATTTAATCCAGTGTGTGCAAATCTGCATTAGAATTCGCATCCTTACAGGCTTTGCAGTAAAGCAAAACATGATTATTTTTATCTGCATGTAAGGTCATGGCTGCCTCTTTTACATATTTTTTTGTATTTGCGTACATATACATAGATCACACTGTAATAAGCAGCTTATAATACAAGCATCTTAGCCTTTAATACATTTTTTTTTTATAGAAGTGTTCAATGACAGCAACAGTTTTTACAAGCTTCAAGGTGACCCATAAGGTTCTGTTCAAACAATGAGAGCATTATACAGTCATGGAATCACAGGATGGTTTGGGTTGGAAATGACCTTTAAAGGCCATATTGTCCAATCCCTCTGTTATGGGCAGGGACATCTTTCAATAGATCAGGTTGCTCAGATCCCTGTCCAACCTGTCCTTGAACACTTCCAGTGATGGGACATACACAGCTTCTCTGGGCAACCTGTTCCAGTGACTCACCATGACCCTCATTAACCTGGGTCATTGTTCAGAAAATTTGGTCTTTGGGCTGTCTCTTAAACAGCAAGCTTATTCAAAGATCTTCCACACTTAGCAACTAAGCCTCCCTATCTAGGCTACAAAGGCCACCCAGTACTAACAGCGTTTTTCAAAACACCATGAAAAAAAAATAATACTCAGAACATTGTCAGCTAGAGGACATACAGTGTTTGAAACACTGAGGTCAAGATTTATAGCACAGCTATAGATGTTGAGTGCACCATTTTAGACATGTCAGGTGTCACAAAGAAAGTATGTAACAGAATTAAGGCACAACCTAAGCAGCTAGAAGCAGAGCCAAGAGCAAGATGACCCCTTCAGCACAAAGTTTAGACCTATGCCCAGCTGAAGTGGTACCACAGGCATAGCCATAGGCTGCACAACAAAGCAGCAACAATCACTGGACCATTAATACTTTTAAAAAACTATTATATTCTGCCACCTCAAATAAATTGGTCATGTGATGAAAGCAAGAGGCCATCACAGAAGCTTTAGGAAAGGTTTACAATTAGCAAGAAGACAGTATTTATTTGAAAGCAAAACTGAAGCATGACTCTCACCCCAAAAAATCCACCAGCATTGCTCTCTGACTAACTGCTATGTATGTTTGCAGTTTGTATCATGCATCAAAAGTTATGGTGCATTTGATGTTCAAATTAAGGCATCAGCTTTAATCATGGTAAAATAGGCCAGTTTTCAAATGTTTTTAAAGGAGAAATAAATATCTTGATGAAAAAATCTAATTTGGAGCACTTCATAAACAAAGTATCTAAATTCCTTCTATTGAGAAACTAAGCCTCTCTTTAAATATGATAAACCTAACCATGCATATTCTAATATGACAATAAAACCAACTAATTTTGTGTTAGCCTGTAAGCCATAAAGGTAAATCTAAACCCATCATAAACACTATGACAACTACATCTCAATATTCTCAACAAATACACCTAAATTTCAGTGTGGGGGAAAAAACCCCAACTATCATGGCATTAGCACCTCAAGCCCCCTATATTTCACACATTCAGAAAAAGAAACAGCTTAAGTCAATCAAGTTTTACTGTTACTCAGTTATTTATATGAGTAAATGAATCTGGCGTCCCAGTGGGGAGATAAACTGGCAACTTGCCGCAGCCTTGAGTTACAATTTGTATATAACGGAGCAAACTGCAAGCACTCTGATTGTAGCCTATCCACGTGGATGAAGCTAAGCAGAAGAGTTCAAATAGGCAACATTTCACTTTAATTAATGGTAAAGTAAGATAGAGATTTCTTCAATTTGCAGGTGAAGTTGCCCAGTACAAAGCTGCAAAAGAACTCAGCTCCACCACGACCTGAAGCTTGGACTGCTGGTTGACTTAGACACACAACAGTTTTCCTTGGGACAGGAAATGCCTGCTATGGACTCCTCACCTGCGCATTTGCAGTTCCACTGCCTGAATGAACCACCTAAAACCAAAGTGAAAATAATTACAATTGTTGGCAGTCTCAGAGACCCTACAACTCGGTGGATTGTACTATGGCCATGGTGACAATACAGATGCATGAACTGTAATGAAAGGATAACTCAGCTGGCTGGGGAAAGTCATTTCCAGTGATTTCACAGACCTTTAAAGATCGTTTTGGGTGAGAGACAAATGCAGGAGAAATGAGATTATTCCTCGCTAGCACACATGTATTGAACAGAATGAAAAAGATTTCTTCAGATTTTAGTATCTCAGAGCAGATTAGCAGCTCATATTCACATCTTATATGGACAGGAGAAGAAATGGGTATTTTGAAGTGGCTTCATGGATAGCATACAAATCCATAAATTTCATACAAAGAAATAATTCTTGCTTTTTAAGCACTTTTCTATGATATTTCAAAACTGAGAGCAGCTTAGAAATAAACCAATTTCCCTAGCTGGCTTCTTATCAACTAATTGCATTACCATACGCAGCATGAATAGCTCACAAGAGTAGCTTCCATAACCAACCAACAGTGACTCCATCCTGCAGTTCCTACTAATTCTCAGCACACGCTGGGAATAGTCCAGTGGCCTTTTCTGGTGTTCAGAAGTACCCAGTGAGTAGCTTCCCGCTCTTGCAAGATATCTGCATTTTGAAGGTGATGAAAACATTTGCAAGAGTAGTTTACACATTGCATTGTGATTATGCATTCCCCTGATACTAAAAAAAAATAATAATAATCCCGTATGCATGTCATAGCAAAATGATTTCATTCTGCTTTACTGATTTGTAAGCATCATTTGTGTCCATGTAAAAATGACCTCTTAACTTGTACCTAGGAATGGAAAGTCATCTCTGTGGCCTTTTCTTTCTCCAGAATTCACTTTCTAGTTGAAACATTGGCCAAGGCACAAGTAAATAAACATTAGTAAATATGAGACTGGACTGCCATTGCTTCTCAACAGTACAGCCTGCCAATACCAGATATGGATCCAGAGACATTGCTGGGTTTGTCTCTTCCAGAATAACTCTTCCAAGGAGCTACACCCTAGTCCAGCTTGCTCAGATTCTGAAATCTGTTTATGACTGTGGCCTAACAGTTGACCTAACCAGAAGTGCCAGGAATCAAACCACAGGATTTGTAAAGCAACAGGATCCATAAGCTACAGACGCCTTATTTTGAGAGTCCCAACCCCAAGCCATATGAGATGGCTATGCCAGGATAATAGCTCAAATTCCGCAAATCACATCCATATTGTAAGTCTTTCAATGGCTGGCATAGTTCTAAATGGACAACAAATCTGTTTGTCAGATAAAGTCTGAACTGCTAAATAAATAGTGATACATTTCCTAATACTGCTGGGCAGAGTGTTCCTGCAAGTACGTGTGTTTATCAGTTTCCCACTGAGCTAGCGTTGACTTTCAAATTTCCTTTAATCCTATTATAGTAAACATAGTACAGCTCTCTGGCAAACAAGAGTAACATTCTTCCTGTAATACCATATCCTTCTTTTAAAGAAACCTTAGAGATGTCCAGAAAAGAACTAGGCTCAACTTGGAATGACACAATAAACTTGTTTCCAAGGAAACTTAAGTTTTATAAAATATTAGATTTTAAACTGAAAAAAAACCCCAAACCAAGACTATTTTTATAAAGAGAAGATTGGCAATTTCTGATAGGTACTCAAAATAGAGTCTGCATATATCTTACTTTTAAAGTCAGCTATTGAAACACCAACTTTAAAATATTTTTCTAGTTGGAAACAGTCTACCTGAGTTGAAGGATACAGCAATTGGCATTTTGGATGTAGAATTCAGAAAACAGTGAACTGTAGCTTGTGAAGGAGCTTTTTCAGTGTTCCTTCAAGAAGAAAGAACATCAAGTGCAGACGACTTTAAAAAAAAAGCAGATAAAGAAAACCAAATGGGATTTATTATGGTACAATTTGTACTTAAAGCTTCTCTTCATTTGGGAGGAATTTATGGTGAACAAAGGTAGGAATTGTCTTACAGTTTTTTTTTTAAAAAAGGATAAAAAAAGAAGAACCTAGATTGAGCTGTTGATTAACTTTGTGTAAGTGACTGAAGGGACTTCAGGAACCTGAAAGCAAGACAGTTTTAGATGACAGAAACTAGCTCAATTTCCAGCTGTGTGTGTTTGTCTCACTTGCTCCAGGGTTCCCATAGAAAAAGGGTTATTGCGTATGACAAAAATGGCATACAATGATGCTATTTCACATATTTTCTGTGATTTTTGAATAAAACTGTACATCTTTCTAATAATCAGTTTATGTGACATTTGAATCTTCAGCTTCAGATACCCTTAAGAAGTCACAAGTTCTAAGCTATGACTACTTAGGGAAATATTAGAGACAGATCAACAATCTTTTCCTGTCTACACAGAATCCAAGGTACTTATATTATTTGTTTCAGTTTCTAAGTATCTTAAGAATATCTGGGCAAAAGCTGTTTTCACTGAAGTGTCAGGCAAAGTTTCCATGGGCTTCATTAATGAATAATATAGACCAAAGTCAACAAACACGCTTAGTATAAAGCCATGGTGTGTAGTAATCTGAAAGGTGTCAGCCAGAGAACAAATTAAATCGAAATATAAGTGATAGCCATCTCTCATTTTATTAGGAGACCTTACTGGATGCATCCATTAAGTCATGCAACATGTTCACATATTTCTCATCTTCTCTGCCTGTCAACCTCCTCTTGTTCCTTGCAAAGGACACAGAGCTCCAAATTATGTTGACTGAACAGGAACTGACAAACAATAGATGGATCATAACAAAAAAACATGCCTAGAGCAAGGATCTCTGGCAGCTAAGAGCTGGGATGTTTTCATTTTGGACAGAAGCTCTGACCCACTATTTACATCCCTATCCCAAAATCTCCCACATATTTTTAAATGACAACTTTCCAGATGTTATCTGCATGGAGACTGGCCAGATTTATGGGCAGGATCCCACTCTACTCTAAGCCAAACTAGGGTTTTGGCCTCACTGGAAATGAAATTAGGTCTGAGATTTGCACCAGGAAAAAACTGCCGTTTCATGCCAGAAATGGTCATGCAGAATTTTTACAATGCTGTTTATTTTTTTGTTAGCACTACTGTAGAATATCAGGCTATTTAGCACTTAAGCAGAGTAATAGGATAGACTGGACATGGCTGAAACCCACAACAAAAGTGCACACAAATGAAGTGGGCAGCTAGTCCACTTGTAGCACCAGCTCAATACAGTTTTCCAATTCTAGCAAGTGTTTGTACAAGACAAGGTCAACAACATGTCCTGCATGAGTTGTACAAATGCTGCTTCCAAGTTTTAAGAGAAGTTAAAAATTCAGGAAATTTTTAAGATTTATTGCTGTTAAATCCACAGTCTGGTGTTGTATTTGTGCATTGCCCATCACACTCAATAAAAACTGGTTCCAAAATGAAATTTGGAGGGTAAATAATCTATTTTCCTCTCCCAGTGTACTTTACTTCTCCCACTTCCTTAACACAAAATAGGCAGAAATTAAATCTTCATGAGATTTTTTTTGTATTTGAATGTATCACAGTTTTAATTTCCTGTTAGTTTCACTACAAATTATGGTTTCTTAAAATACTCACTTCCCAAACAATAATGACGTTAAAACTGTCTGGAATGAGAGATAAATTTACCTTTTTCTTTCTGTAAAGAAGCTTGTAGTAAAGACAGTAGCATGCATATTTCTATATATAGCATACATTTACAGTATAACTAATTCTATATGGCAGTGTAGACTCTATGAAAAACTGACCTTAGTAAATCCACCTTAGTTTTATGACTAATCTAAAATAACGCCGCTATAACTCTTATAGATTCTACACAGACAGCAACCACAGAAAAGAAAATATACAAAATCTCATAGATAAACATGGTTATGCCCAGAAGAGAAAAAAAAAAGAACGTGAAAAGTAGATGCTGTAAGATGACTTTTTGACAAAGACAGGTTACAAATGAAGTTGCCATGATTGTATCACACTGGATATTGAAAGACAGATTGCCCTCTGTTTTAATGTCCTGGAGCAGGAGAGATTGTCATGGTCTGTTTCCCTTTCTGAAACAGACTTACAAAAATCTTCCTCAAAAACTGCTAATAAAAGACTTAATGCACTGAGAACAAGAAACAGCATGGTTTCAAGTGACATATCTGTAATCTGCACAACTCGTGTTAAAATCGACACTTCATCCCATAGAGCAGCTATGCATTGGAATAAGGTTTGGAGAAGACAACCCCTAGCAATAGAAATAGTCATCTTAGAAGGAAAAGCTCTCTTGTTTTTCAGTTCCTATTGTTCTGAATAGCACAACATTTTCTGTGATCTAAAAGCTTTCTCGGAGCAGTCAGTGATCCAGAACAAGGATCTCACTCATGCTATACACATGCAACCCTATGATTTCCACCATAATCCACACGAAAATGTGTGTAAAACTGGTGGCAGTGGGAAGCCCAATTTCTGCAGCAATGACGACCATCTTCTGTTACTGACTGAGAAGGATTTGATCCCTAATTACTCCAATAATGTATTTGCTAGTTAGAAATGCCTTCGTACAAATCATAATGGTTTATAATTAACAAAATCATCCTACTATTTAAAAGAATTTTAACAAAGGAAGCAAACTAAAGAAAAACAAGAAAGTGCAAAAAGTCAGCCAAATCACCAGACAACAGAGAACTGAAAAGTTTTCAGCTTTAGAATGCAAACTGCAGGAAAAAAATGCTTCAGAATCTTTTTAAACAGAAGCTTTCTGTTTTAAGTGGATGTTTCTAAACATCTCCCCGTGCATCGCACATTCCCACCTGTTCGGGGCAACTGGATTCCAGGGCCAGAGGATGTTTCCCTTCATTTGGTGGGACCCAAAACTGCCACCACAGGTGGCACCTTCTTTCTCCAAAGCAGTACTGCTGGTGCATTATGGGAAATGTAGTCAACCAAGGGGCTGCACCCACAAAACACAGCACACCAATTCTAAATGACAGTTTTTGAGCTTCAAGCCAACATTTCTGACCATTCCCAAATGCAACGAGGAACGTAAACACAGTCTCATGAACCTTTATACACAGAAGGGCTACAGCCAGTGACAGGCAAACAACCGTGAAGAAGCACCAGTTGTCCTTTCCTAAACACAACTGCTGTGCTCACATTCATCAGACAAGCACAAGGCTGCATTATCCTAAGTTCCCACTCAAAAAGTAGTCTGCTATCACATGCCAAACTATTAAAAAAAATAAATAAGAAAAATAGCTATCCTCTTTTACAACTGAAGGGAGCTCAGTGTGTGTATACCCAAGCAGGGCAGCCACGGTTTGTTGCAGGGTTGTGCTCTCCTGCTGAGCCAGAAGGAGCTTCTTGCTAACAAATGTGTAGGCAGGAACCAGCCCACACCCCTGGGAACGATGGTTAGTATTGGCTTCAGACTGTGTAGTGCATCAGTACTAGTCTGCTGCAAATGGACTAGGTCTACATGAGCTGGTAGCACAGTCCGACAGGAACAGACATACAGAGCAAAGCAGTTCAGTGCAGAAGACATTCTGTCAATACTTCTGTGCATTTTATAGGGGTTTACTTCAGGCTAGCTCTGGTCTGATCCCACGGACTGAATTTCCAGCAATGACTCAAGCGTATCTTCTCTTTTAAATTCATCTTAAAGGAATCCAGCTGGCCCACCATGAGGTATATGGAGATGGACAGTAAGTGGGAACAACTGGAAGACTGGCGTCAAAAGTACGCTCCTGCCACAAACCACACCCACGAGCGTCTGTGAGAGTGAAGTGAGAGACCTTACTGTGTGTGCAGCTCTTGGAGAGACTCTTTGGATGTCAGTAAATCTGCACAGTGACTTGAACTGCTCCTTGAAATAATTCTAACTCAAGCATCAGAAACAGGTAAATTCCAGTTTGCCAGTTCCGAATTAGAATTATTTCAAACTGAATTTAGTAGCAGTCTGTGTAGAGCTATGTAATTGAGCAGCTGGAATTTGCCAATTGTCAAATTTGTCAAGCAAAACCACCGCAGGACTAAACTATTTTTTACAGAGCAGGATGACTTAGATCTATTTGATTTACACCTTCATAAGCATTAAGAATGGCAACTGAAACCAAGCATTTTCAAAAGGACAGGATTTATCAGTATAGTTCAGTTGGCAGTTCAGATATTTATTTTTACCCTCTATAGAAAGAAACAAAAATCTCCTGAGTTTTATTCTTCAACTTCTCATACCTCTGTTCTATTCCACACTGAAATTCATGTTTCTTGACAGCACAGTCTCTTTGAAAGATAAATAACAAGAAAATAGGTCAGCTAAACCAATCAGCTCAAAACCTAGGGTTAGCGGCATTTATTTTTGTGACACCCTTTTAGAGGCCTTTACTAAATGCTTTTCACTAACACATCTTTCCCTTACTTACGCTGCAATGGAAGGCTGAGCAAACCTTGCTGCTACCAGACGCACCTCCTCCCCACACACAAGAGCTCTGCACGAACAGCGAGCTCCAAGAGATGTGGGAAGGCAAAATTCTACCCGCTAGGTTTCTCATTCATCCTACAACAGAGATTTAGCAACTCGGTCTGCTCTCTTCAGCTTCCAAGGAATCACGCACAAATGTTTAGGTCTTCACTGCACATCCCAGATGAGGGCAGTTCACAAGGACCATGCAGCAACAGTGAGAGAGAGAGAGGTCTCTTGCTCAGAGCCTGAATATGGAGACAGAACCCTCCTGCCCTGGCTCTCAGTAATAGTAATAGATCAGCAGACTGCTGATCCTGACTTCTGTTGTTTTTCTTGGGGCTCTTCTTTGAAATCTTAGAGTATTATCATTCCCCCTTAACTTGTGGAAAGAGATGAGGAAAGGCCAGCCTGAGAACTATGCATCACATTCAGCGAGTGAAGCATCTGCGTTCAAATACATCAGGCACTCTAAGCAAGTATTTCAGGCTGCGTGTACTTCTTGGAGTTCAAGCAACAACCCTAGCTTGGAGTTCAAGCAAGCAACCCTAGGGGACCACAGTATCTGTAGTGTATGGCACCGGTGGGAAGACAAGACCGATGTGATGTTTTCTCCCTGGTTTAGCAAGAAATAGCCTTGGAGTGGCCTGATAACCAGCTTGCTAACTGGGGTTCTGTGCAGACATTGCTTGGGCTTGCACCTGCTGCTCTGTGACTCTCGGGAGGACTGTGTGATTCTTAACCTGTGGCTCTTCCCTAGGGAATCTCTGCAACGGTCATTTGTCACGCTGAAGTTCACTGGACTCTAATCATTGGGCTTTCATTCAGTTTATTTCTCCTCCTTCAGAGAAAAAAAGAGGTGTAACTTGTTATGAGCTGATAATTTTGTCCTCAAAAATCCACCGAAAGTTATATAACCACTTTCACAACAGCACACAAAAATTAAGTTTTTCAGCCAAATGCCACTGCAATTTTTTTATAAGACCTGTGACTCCAATTCTGCAAGACCTGCGAAAGTGCAAGTATTTCCTTAGCTTTAGCAGAAAGTCAAGCATGAGCTCCTTGTGAGGCAGACATGGGTTTGTATTATTATAATCCTCCATTGTAAGGGAAAAAAACAACCCAGTGTATGCATACACACATCTATGTATTTCCAACTCATGACTTAAAGTAATGCTATTCGCTCTTGGAGCTGATCCCTCGTGGGGTTTCATAATCACAAACCATCATTAACCCAAGGCAAAGGTACAAAGGGGCACAGGTTCCAAGCACGGGATATTTTTCTGTTTGTCTTTTTTTTTCTTTTTCGCTTGGGAGGGAGCATGCAGACGCGATGCACGAACGCTGCAAACCCGAAGGGATTTGTCGGCTCAGGTAACTTCCGAGGGCGCCCAGAGCAAAGCGTCGAGACCCAGAGGGCTGCCGGCAGCCGTCCCGCATGGATGCGGGTGTGCGCCCCCGGGAAACGCCGTGCGGGACGGGCAGAACCGGCAGCCACCGGGGCTGCGGGACGGGCAGAACCGGCACCCACCAGGGCTGCGGGACGGGCAGAACCGGCAGTCACCGGGGCTACGGGACGGGCAGAACCGGCACCCACCGGGGCTGCGCTGCCGCCGGGCTGCCCGCGGGGCTTTGCCGGCGGGCGGAGGCGCTGCGGGGCGGTCCCCGC
>VZRW01011122.1:745898-776994 GCA_013398125.1 Aegotheles bennettii
CTGCCAGCCCGCAGCCCGGGGGCAGATCTGGCCCCTTCCCTTTTCTACCCGCTCCCCTCCCCGCCCCCCGGTCCCCACGACGGCCAATCCCGAGCCTCTTGTTTACGCAGGGACATTCTGACAGAACCCGCTCCTGCCCTCCGCATCTTCCTCCCCGGCCTCAAGGACCCGCAACTTTAAGCGTTCGTGACGGTTTGTGTCACGCTCAATATTCAGGCGCGTTTGTTCTCTGGACATTTTAAAAAATATCCCTTGCTAGCAAAATTAAAAGCATGCAGCGCCCCATCACCTGAGGGCTAAATCTGAGGTAGGACAAAGCATTCTTTGCCTGAGTTCAGTTTGCTTTTCTTACCCTGTTTGGGTTCCCAGACCTGCCTTGGCTAAATACACGTCAAATCACGGCATGCACAGAAAATAGAATCAGGATGCTAAACCCTCCTCTTCCTGAACCTCGGGTTATCCAGTCGCGCCGGCTGTGCATGTCATTCCCCTGTGCATCTTTGATGTTGGTATGCTTTTCGCTCAGGATGAATTATGTGGCCTATGGAAAAGGATTCTCCCACTCACGGATGAGTTGTAGTCTTAAGTCAAATCTTAGACCTGTCTTCTGGGCAAAATGGCAACCCTCTGGTTTCAGTGTGACCCTCTGGTTTCAGTGTGACCCTCTGTTTAAACAGGAATACAGCTGAACCAGATAAATAGGCCCTTTGGGTTTTCTCAGACCAGGAAGATGTTGTAATATTTCCAGTAAGCATGTTGGCAAAATTGCTTATTAAAATTAGGGAGAACAAAATGATCTGTTATAACAGATGCACTCTTAATTAATTCAATTACCTGCATTTAACTGATACTGTTGAATAAAGTAATGTCTATGCCTCTTGGTACATCAGGTGCCATTAAAAGTCAACATTTATCCAAATTTAGCACTTGAAACAGAGACACAAGTTGCAGAGATACCTTTGCATGACAGCAGCAGGTACATTTTTTAAATGGTAATCTCCATATAATTTTTAATTTATTTGGGATTTAATTTTTTTTTTCACAAAATTGTATGCTATTTTTCCTTTTCTAGAAAACATGCAAATTTTTGTCTCTTTGGGGCATGCAGAACTACTTAAAAATGGTTTTGTTTATTTTTTTTTTTGTTCAGGCAAAAGTCAGAAAACTAAAAATAGTAATATTGAGAAATATATAAAACCAGACATATTTAAAAATCTCCATACTTGGGGTGTAATCCATCCCTCATTTGATAAACTTAATTAGCAAAAGAGTCCCTCAGTGCATTCAGTGGAGCTACACCTCTGGAACACAAGAGTAACGAAAAGAAATCATGTTTCATTGTTATTATGTATTTTTCCTTCACATATTGCCTATTTATTTTTCCTGAGAGAAATGAAGTCGCTAGTTTAGAGATCAAGCTATGTTTCTAGCCATGGCCCAACAGGCACTGCAGCCACTGCATCTCCATCACCTCCCGACACTCTGCACAGGCGTGTTTCTTCTCCTGATCCAAATGACTGGCTGTCTTTCAGTATTTCCTACATCAGCTGGTGGTGTCTTCCTTCATCCGGACTTTTTCCTAGGAAGAATACTTGCTCATGAATCATACTCCATTTTCAACCCCCTTTTTCAGCATCCTTTTTTCTTCATTTCTCCCTTAGCTGGTGGGTGGCTTGGTTGGAATAAGGGGTATGACCTTCCAGCTGAGCAGTTGTTAGAGCAGACACCCTGGCAGGCTGTTCCCTTAGGCCTCCTTCTAGTTACTGGTTTTCAGCCATAGTATCTTATCATCTCTATCCAAATTTTATCTCCTGCTTTGTGTTATTTTTGGGAAAAGTTCTGAATGCAATACACATTTTTTCCTGTAAGAAATTCCTTGTGCTCCTCTGTATAACCCAAGAACTTTCTGTGGTACAGATAAGTTGGGACTTCATAAGATTTTGTACTTCCAGAGTTGCTACTTCCCATTAGCCATCTTCAGCATTGTGTTGATTTCCTTCTGTGTTAGTTTGGATTCCTTTACAGCACTGATTAGGTTTCCCTCTAGTCTTGTTCAATTTAATAGCTTTTAACCTGTCCGTTTTATTTATGTCTGCTTAAGTACTTATTTAATCTTTTTCCCTTATAACTATAATGACCTTCCACAGGTTACTATAATCCTAAAAGGTATGTGGGGAATTTAAAGATTTAAAAGTCGTTTGACTTCATAAATAATTTTTATTTTCTCAGTACATGCCTTATTTTTAAAACAGGAGTGTTATATTTTCCACTTGATCAGTGTTTGTTTTTCACACATATCCAGTAGTAAGGCTAGCTGAGACATTTTGGATCCAAAACAACTTTTTTTTCCCCCACTTTTTGGTTAAATAGAACTGCAAAGGGTGTTGATCTGCCATAGAAAATATATAGCAAGTTTATTCTTTGCTCTGGTCTACGCCAGAATTTTATGCCATTAAAAATACCTCAGTTAGGTGTGCAGGTTGTGTTTTGATTTTTAAAATTAAAACAATTCTATGCTGCAGATAGCAGTTACCTAGCAATATCAGTATCAAACACATTCATATTGATATTACTGCATCTTTCCTCCAGCGTGACTGCCTGACTTCTACTGTATGCTGTGCTTAAGCTAACAGACTAACCTTTTAATGTCCCCTGGCACTTGCAGAGCCCATAATTAAGCAAGCTGTTGAAGCATATACCTACTTTTAATCTACAGATTTCATGACTACATTCTGATGTGGCTGCACTTCAGGAATGACTGCGATCCATGTCTTCTGTCTCACACTGAGATGAAACACAAACAACTGGTGTCCATCTCCTTCACAGCAAGGACCATGTCATTGCCACCGCTGTTACAGAAACTCCGTTCTGCTTTGCAGAGATTGTCTTGATCTGTGAGCACATCTGGCAGGAGTTCCTGGAAAGCCAGAAGGGCTGTAGCACATCCCCAGAGCCAAAGGAGGCCTGAGAGATTGTGCAGTCCATCACATACCCCAACCTCATTCCTGTCCCAAGACATGATCCACAGATTTTTGTCAGATGAGAGGGAAGAAACCTAAGAGATCTGGTGATTCCGTTTTACAGTTGTGTCCTGCTGGTAAAGTGACGTGTCTACGCTGAATGAGCAAACTGATGGTACGTGTCAGGCTAGGCACATGTCCTCCTCGCTCAGGCCCTGGCTGAGCAGCCGAGCTCTGCATCCAGGAGCTGGGCTCAATACTTTCCTAGGAGATAGTGTCCTGAGAAGCCTGCCTGGCTGAGGGCTGGCGTGTGTTTCTGATCCAGGCACAGAGGGCAACCCCACAAACTGCTTTCACTTCCTTGCATCCTTTGGTTCTGTGTGGTTCCTGCCTCTTGACTAACCTGCCTTCTCACATTCTAGTCCTCACTCATCTTTATCCAAGACTTTAGTACAAGCTCTTTGACTTCCTTATCTTGCTCTTGATTTGCTCTTTGGTTTGAGCTCAAAGTGATTTCTTTATTTTCCTGGGTGCACTTTCCATTTAGAGCCTTGGGCTGGTCTGTCCTTGGTGACTGACTCTTGGTCTTGATTTTCCTCAGTCTCAGTGGCTGGATCCACCCCAGCTAGTCACTACGCACAAATATATCACTCGTGCCTCCTTAATAAACCCCATTTAAAGCCACCTTGCTGAAAGGGAATTATAAAAGGTGATATCCCACTGCTGACGCAGAGCATTTGGCACATAGCTTATCTGTGTGATAATTCCTGTGGAATAGGTCGTAGCGGCAGTATTGGGTCGTGGCTTAGGAGAAGCTGCGAGAATGAAGGAGAATGTCGCGTCCCCTTAAGATTAATCACACTTGTCAAGTTCTTCAACAGCTCGTACTGTTTTCATAGACAATTAGGCACCTAAATGTCTTTGGACATAGTGCACCTGTTTTTTTTTTTTTAATTTGGAGTTCTTTCTAACATTGTGGATTCAAGCCAGAAAAGCACTCTAAGCAGCAGTAATTTGGATCCTGTTTTTTCAGTACTTTATCTCTGCTATGAAAAACAACTCTAAAATATGTTTCTACCTGAAACGGGGCAACATCCCATCCTGAGGCATGAGTAAATACATCATCCAACCCCTGATAATGAACTTCATTAACATGGGTAAAACTATTCCTATGAAAAATGGCATCTTTGTATTTCACAGCAGACATGAATGAAACCTTCTCAGTCCTGCCTGATTCTGACTTCAAATGTAAATTACTCTATGTGCTCCTTAGAAGGAAAAGAAAGTGCCAGCACCTTTCTTTACCTTTATCTTATTTAATTTATTTCCCAGTAAAATTTCATTTGAGCCAAGTTCTATCTAGATGCCCTGAGCCCATTGCTATGCTCCAGGAACTTGGGCTTTAGGTATTTGAAAGTTGCCTCTCCTCTGTGGGCAAAATGATTGGTCCTCACACGTCTACCTTTGAAAACTCTCCAGAAGGCTCACAAATTCAGGTTACCAGGTTAAAAAAGATGAGTCCACACAGGGCCAGAATAAACTTCTCATTGGCTGGAAGAAAAGGGGAACTGGTGAAGAACAAAAAAAAAGCAGTGGGAAGGAGAGTGTGAATTGTTAATGTTGTCATTCCCTTTTAAGACAGGATAGATCTGCAGATATTCACTGGTCCTTTCTATGAACATGGTAGTCCAAAGTGTGCTTCTCAAGAGTCTTTCTAAAGCTGCGGTTTGTTAAATCATTAGCCCTTCACAAAATCCTCGAGTTCCTTGAGGTTCCTCAAAAATAGTTTGAGGAACCTGAGCCACCCAGAACCCTTCAAAAATTGTTCATCTAGAGTGAAAGCAGTGATCTCACATGCCAAAGCATTACACATGTCCAGGCCTATATTTTCTACTTCATACACTCTGTGACTTAGATCTGGATTTTTGCTTGGAACTACTTTCAATGGTGATTGAAATAAGCTAATGTTAAGCTATCTGAGGTCTGTCGTTCCCCTTCTCTAAACAAATCTTAGGCACTCCTCTTTTACCTTGCTTTGATGATGCTCTAATGGTTTAGCAGATGATCCTGCCTAAATCCAAGATGAATTGAATGAATGAGGACACCAGTTAACCTCCACTCCATCATTGTGTTCTCTGGTTGGACCTAGCCGAAGGAGAGAGATGAGCAGCAGAGAGCAGAAGTCCATTTGGGATGAGTTCTCTTCCTTCTTCATAGTCATGAGGGACTGTGGGGACATCTGGATCTCTAGAGAACATCACTAAATAGGACCAGATAACCTTAGAATATTAGAGCCAGACCAGCTCTGTCATGTATGATTCACTTGCCGTATAACGACTAATAAAGGCAATATGTGTGGAACCAGGAAGGCAGCCAATATAGCTTCTTCCAAGAACTGTGAGTAATTAACAGGGTCTCTGGTTAATTTCTTTCATGAAAATGTGTTGAGTGAGATTCTTACAAGTGGTGCTGTTTGTGTGACGTCTCCCTCTACTTCCAAACAGCACAAGTTCATGCAATTGGAAAGGAAGAAGAAGTAAAATATAAAGTTTCAGAATTTTGGGGGTATTTTTTTTCAGCTGCATCAGCTAACATTTCCTTGCTTCTCCTTAGTTCCTGCTCTCCTGGTGATTTTCCTCTCAAAACCTGATCCATAACCCAGCCACATATATTGTATCTTTGCATAACGTGCTCCAACTTTTTACTTTGGTTGAAGTGTTTCAAATCTCTGGCATTTCAGAGGAAAAAGCATTCAAAACTTCCCTAAAATCAAAGAAGGCTAATTAGTTGCTGCATGTCCCAAAGGAGAAAAAACTCACCCAAAGCCCCATGTTGTCCTTAATTGTGGACCTCACATCAGAGCAGCTATGAAAGAGAGGAAGGACAATTCTCAGCCTGCTGTGTCACAGAGTGAGCAGGCTGTGAGAGATGTTTGAGTTGCCCAAAGCAAATGAAGCCCACCCCCACCCCGAGCAGAGGAGGATGCGTCAAGCAAACAAATAAAATGATAGATGGTTCGTTCTGACAGCAGGGCAGATTTTAAGTGAGAGGAATCCTGCCAGGGATATGTTCAGGATGGAATACATATGATAACAATTTAATATGTACAGCACACAAGGGAAAAGTATATTAATATCACACGGTGCAGCTGAATTAGTTATTTTAATTAAACTTAAATTTGTCTCACTGATAGTGAGTGGCAGTGGATGTTTTGGGAAACACGCAAGCATCCCACTGAAATCATTGATTTGAACAATCTTTCAATCTTTTAAACATATTATGAACACATCAGCTAAATGTTGCAGAGAAATAACACTAAGCTGCTACTGAATGAGGTAACAAAGTGACAGAGCACAGGATATCCTATAGCATAACATTTGTCACACGACTGTCCCTGCAAGTCCTGTTCTTTAGGAAGCTGCTTAAACATAGTCTCTGATCTACATGCCCATATTTTAATTTCTTAAGACACTTTTTTCATAACCCTAGGAAATAAATAGATGTGATCAGGGACCAGGAAAACTGAACAACAACAAAATTTGTATCACTGTGAAAATATTCACACATATTGCATGAACTAGAAAGGGACTGAGATTTGGCCAAAACAAGTGGAATCTATGATTTGTTGGGAATCTAGGAATATTTCCGCCTTTTTTAAGTGAAATGTACCAGTTTGAATAGCGCCAGCTTGTTTTTATTGCGTAATTTGACTCTGTGGATTGAATTATTTTTGCCAAGTTTTGTCAATCTGCCTGGCCTGTTTTATGCAATTTACGCTTAGTTAATACAGCATTCATCAACTCCATGTAAATTATGATAATTTTTTTTCCTTCTCTCTGCTCCTAATGTCACACAATAATGTCTGCCCAGTTCTGACTAAATTGTCCAGCTAAGCTTTGAGATATATATGTGTATTAAGTAATACAGCATATTATTTCTTCATTCCTTCAGTTCCTTCTTTTTGTTGTTATTAGTTAATAACAGATCTTCGTCAGCTGTGGGTGGATTCAATATGAAGCGGATTCACTTCTTTTAAATAACAAAATGATCCCAAATACTGTGTGTTATGTAAGGAAAATTATTTCTTTTCTATATATTGAGAATATTTACACACAGTGGCTTTTAAGAAAAAAAAAAAGACATGAAGGGGAGCCAGGTCAGTGGCCATGGTTCTGCTGGCCCAACTTCCACGAGGACTGCTCGCTGCTCGCCTAACTCACCCGAATGCCTCGTGGGACACTGAGCTGGGACCTGAATTAATGCATATGTCTGTCCATTCTCAAAAAGCAACTAGCCTTTATGAAAATTCAAGCAAACTATTTAGGCAGTTGCTCTGTGATGGACTGGGATTTTTGCCAAAGTACTGAACATCAAGAGGTGGGGTGCTTCAGGTAGCTGTACATAACAACTATTAAATATTCAGTTTATAGATAATGAGGTGTCTTACCATTCACATAAATGCATAGTGAATGCACAAGCCTAAGTGCATCAGTAAATCCATTTTGATATCAATAATACAAAAAATATGCTATATATTATAATTCATGCTAAATTATGCAGGGACAAGAAGGGAATTGTCCATACAGAACACAAAGCAGTCAAAGCAGTGCAGGAACATTTATTATTTGACAGGGTCAGCAGGTGTCATGAGTGCTTGACACTGCATTTGGATATGCATCATCCTTTCTCCAAAGGACATATTTGATCAAAACCAGGTATTTATAAACCCTCCAGCTCCAAAGTACTTGAGGATCTTCAGCAAGTCAAAAATGACAGTACTGCTGTGCACACTTCTCTCTTTTCATGACATGCTATATAAGATGTGAATAATCCACTTTTCTATATATGACAGTAAGCCTGGGCAGGAAAAAGCATAAATTTGGATGCTGAAGAAACAAGATTAGACAAGACCCCCCATAGTTATCTTTCTTCTAGTCCTAGATCTGTGTTTTCATTGATCAACATCGTGACCCTTCTTGTTGAGAAGGGATGTGTGTGTGATAGACAAGTACAGTTCATACTATTGACTCCTATTAAGCCAACTTACATGATTAGAAAAAAAGCAGAGTATATAAGGATGTCTTCAGGTCTGCTTTCAATACCATCACTGTCTTCTTAAATGCTGTATGGGGAGAGAGGCTTAGTGATATTCCCTCTAACCATTAGGAAATTTAGAAACAAGCTCCTGGAGCTTGGTGTTCAGAGATAAGCGTTAGGACTGCTGTAGCTCACAGGTGCTGTGAGTAACACATAGTGGCAATATTACTTCATTATATGAAGCCGTATGTACATGAAGTACTATAGACTTCATTCAAGTGTCCTGGCTTTCTGCAGTGGAAAAATGCACTGCAGATGAGAAGATCTTCATACGTAGCTACAACAAGGTGACTTGCACATCTACCTCCTCATTTTCCCAAGTAATATACTTTTCTAAATGTAGGGGGCTGTTGGAATGGAATAACCTGGAACTGGAGGATCAAGATGGGAAGAAAACAGGCATGAGGAAAAGTCTGACAAAACTCTGATGGCTGAAGGACTTGCCAATTACAAAGTTATATTGAAAGAAGAGATGTAGCAACAATAGGTAAAAGGGCTGGCATATCACCTAGAAAAATGATGTGTAAAAAGAAGGGGACACTGGAAATCTCTGATGCATCACTTTACTCTGAATGTTCATTGCATTGGTGCAAAGTACTCAGAGAATATTTTTAGGATGTCAAATAATTTTAGTCTTGCTTACACTCTTTTTCGTATTAATTTCTGGTTAAGTAATGAAGTTTTATTCAAGCAAACACCTGTGGATGCCACACTTCACACGGAACCACACAGAATCACACAGAATCCTAGGGGTTGGAAGGGACCTCGAAAGCTCATCCAGTCCAACCCCCCTGCCAGAGCAGGGTCACCTAGAGTCCATCACACAGGAACGCATCCAGGCGGGGTTTGAATGTCTCCAGCCAAGGAGACTCCACAACCTCTCTGGGCAGCCTGGTCCAGTGCTCTGGCACTCTCACAGGAAAGAAGTTCTTCCTGATATTCACATGGAACCTCCTGTGCTCCAGTTTGCATCCATTGCCCCTTGTCCTATCATTGGTCATTACTGTAAAAAGCTTGGCTCCATCGTCCTGACCCTCACCCTTTACATATTTGTAACCATGGATGAGGTCACCCCTCAGTCTCCTTTTCTCCAAGCTAAAGAGCCCCAGCTCCCTCAGCCTCTCCTCATAAGGGAGATGTTCCACTCCACTTCATACTGAATGTGCAAGTATTTGTATTAGATCTGTTAGAGCTCTCATCCACTCAGGTCACATAAGCAATATGAGGAAAACATTGCAATAAGAATATCAAATATAAAAATATACATGGTCTCAAGTATATTTATAGTAAATTCTTGTAATGAAAATATAGCTGAATTACTCTAAATACTGATCAAATCTGGTGAGCTTATGATTTGCAAGTGGATAAGTATGGAAAGAAAGGGTCCTAGAGTAAATTGTTCTCTAGAGTTGTTTTTTGCAGCATAAACTCTTCTCCAGCTCTTTGGCCATTTGCATCAACACACATCGTGTTAATCTCACGAGTCTCTGTATAAGCTCTAAGTTTGGATCATAACTCATATCTCTTGTACAAAAACCAAACAAACAAACAAACAGAGTGGAGATAATATGTTTTATCTCTAAGAATCTAAGAACATAGTTTAAAATAATAAAATATCAGAATTTATCTAAATATTGGCTCAAGTTTTCCTTTGGGTGTGAGATTATTGTACAAACTGTTATGTGCATACTCATAAAGAGAAGACGCAAGGCTTGAAAATTAGTACCTCACTTTTCATTGAACTTGTTCACCAAGGCCCAAAGGAAATCTGATTAATCTTATTGATTCTGACCTCAAATCCATAGTTCTGGTTAAGCAGAGGATGATGATTTTTGCAAGCTAAACCAGTTTAGATTCAAAAGTTTGTGGTGATGGAGAATCCAGTAAGCCCCTCTCTGCTGATGCAATTCTCACACCCCTTCTTCCAATCTGAATATTTCAGAACACAGCTTTCTGATACTGGATCTTGTTATGCCTTTGTCTGCTGGATTAAAGAGTTCTCAAAGCATTCCTGAAGCAGTTTCCTGAATGCTTTCCAATTTTTCAAAAGCCTTTTGAAGGTGTGGATACTAGGGCTGGACACGGTATTTCAGCTGACAGTTGAGTTTCATTACCTTGAAATAAGGATTAACTGGGAAGTCAAAACTACATAACTCAGCGTAGTGACATTTCACCTTTGGTGACCTGGGTTTAAATTTGTGTTTGGTCAGCAATGGAAATTGTTTTGCTAATCTTATCCTACCACCTAATGACGTTTTTCCATATCAAAAAACCCCCCACTTTCATTGGCATAATTTTCTTTCCCAACTAAGGACAGCCCTAGCACTGGGGTGACTGAAAGACAGGTTTGAACAGCAAGGACACACACGTGAGCTGCCTCTGTCCTGGGTACACTTTGTTGACTCTTGTGCTTCCAGACACAAACATGTTCTGCACAGATGCTGCGGGCACAGGAACCACAGCCACTCACTCTTCACTACTCTGACCCCAGGCACAGTCAGCGCAGCCCCTAGCAGGATCCTCTCTCCCCTTTGCTTGGTGGTCCTGCCTGAACAATAGAGAAGGAAGCAATTTTCTTTACAGCCTTAGAATGAAATGATATTTCACAGCTGCAAAATTATATAAAGACTTGAGGCTTACAAGCTGAGCAACAGGAAGGAACCCAATTTTAAAACCACTTTTGCACTATAGAATATTGCCAAGCAATATGAAATGAAGAGAGTGAGAATTTTCCAAATGCTTTTTCTTCAATAAGTTAAAAAACCTATGACCACATACCAAGTATTTAAGCAGTGATGTCTTCCAGACTATGAAGAGATAGAGAGGTAGGTCAGGAAGGAAAGAGACACAAAGAAACCCTATCTTGAAATAAATGTAGTTGGTGCAAATTAGTATAATGCAGTTGCACCTATATGGGGGTTTAGACAGACTCGTTAATATTTTAATATATTTGCATAAGTATATGCATAGCCATAGTCCCAATATAGAACTTTTTAATGGACATAAAAACATTTTTGCACTCAATGCTATTGTTAAGACATAGCTGTAGGGATTCATCTGGCCTAACTTTAGCCTTCAAAAAAATAGTTCTACTGTAAGTAGTCACCTAGGTTCCCTTTTATAACTGGCAGAGAGAAAAAAATACCTCTAGAGAGTTTTGATGCCATAGCCTTACACATCTCTTCAGAAGAAATTGTTTGCCCTGTGAAAGTGCTTCTTTCTCTTCATTGAGTACTAAAAAAGATGGAGAACTTCTCTCTATTTGATGCTTGATTATTAGAAAACTGAAGTTAGGTAGTTCTGATAGATTGTCCCAACCATGCCGATTAGAAATGGATATGGATGTTAATGGCTACACTCAAAGTGTTTAATCAAAGCAACAAATGATCATCAGCTCCTCTGTAGTACATTTTTAATACAGCGGTGCCCAGTTTTGTGAAGAAAATAGGATGAGAAATTGTTAGAAGGCATGTATGAGAGCCATGAAAGAGATTCTATGCAAGAGCTATTGATGTACCTGATGTTCGTAAGATGTGATACTATCCTAATACTCCAGCAAGGATGTCAAGGAAAAGGGAGTTAATACAATCATAAATTTATTAGTGGAGAAGGGAAGTGAACTCTTTATTTTTTGTTTCAAAAAAAATCCTGTAGCATGTAGGATAGCCCAGCCAAACTCCTGTTTGGAAAGCTATGATATGATAGCTCTATCCATTTTACAGTTTCAGCAAGAAAAATACTTTGGTTGCAGAGAGGTTCATGCCCTTTGGTAGCAGAAGACATGCATCTCATCCAAATACTCTGTAATTTCTGGCATGGTACTCTTGAACAGAGCAAAGTAAATTAATTAATTATTGGTCAATATCAGAGCTAATGGTAGACCTGGGCAAGTTGCTTTGGCAGAATGCTGCCATGGAAGAGAGAGGAGGAAAAACAACAGACACTGCCTATGCCAAAGGTCTAGCCTGGATGTTTCCACTGCTTTGCTGAAGAATGAGCTGGGATGTGGCAAGTTGTCATGGTCCTGGGCTTGAAGCAGTCCAGCTAGGCTTGGATTCCCTGTTTCCCTGAAAGCATCAGGAGCAGCAAGCCTCGACTGCTAATGCTTTCTCTTGCCTCTTTTTTTATCCCTCTTATGTTCCTGCCCACTCTTCCTGTCCTGCTCCTGGTAGGAATGTCTGATTCTTGCCCCACTCCACTATTCTTGGAGTGGCAAAAATCATCTTTGCTTACACAACTGAGACTTCACAAGCCATCTCTGGTCATTAAACCCTCAGAGTCTTGAAGTGCGCAGGCACAACACGGAGAGGTAAGCATGGAGAGATCTGTAGAAGAGGTTGAAATATTCTTGCATGCAGAAACATTGTATTCTATGTACGTATTCTGTGCTTAAATGGCAACTTTTTTTTGCTATTCAGATGAACTTTAATTTCTACTAATCAGTTTTAAAATACCAAACAAAATGATGTTTTGGCATCAAAAGATCAATTAAAAAAATAAATAAAAAGCAAAAATACCATAAGAGAACGTTTAAAATACATACATCAGTCTATTTCAAAGTTTCTATTTTTTCCCAAATCTGTTCAAAACTTCCTGGAGAAAATAAAACATTATTCTTCAAGCAGAAACATTCCTCAACAACATTTTCTTTTGAGGAGATATATTTGGATTTCTGACCAGCTATTACCTTAAATTATATCACTGAGTACAGTAAGAAGGACCCTCAGTAGGTGGAAAAGAAATAACAACCAAGCAGCCTCATCTGGAAGGGTATTAATGGTAGCAGAGATCTGCAAGGCATTCAGTTGGTTAGCAGAAGACCTTCAAAGTTTGTGGAGTAGAAACAGTTCCTGCTTCAGGAGAAATAAAGGTTAAAATAGCTTATAATTCAAATTCAAGAAAGAGTATAAACAGTATTGCTTACTTTTTTGCCAAATAATCTGTGATATGAGATAAAGGTTTTCAAGGCTGGAATAGGTACCAAGAGCTGATTAAACTCTGAAACAGGCTTCCTAGAGAGGTGGGTGGTCGATGCCCCAAGCCTCTTAGTGTTTAAGAGGCATTTGGGCAATGCCCTTAATAACATGCTTTAACTTTTGGTCAGCCCTGAATTGGTCAGGGAGTTGGACCAGGTCATTGCTGCAAGTCCCTTGCAATGGAGATTATTCTATTCTATTCTATTCTATTCTATTCTATTCTATTCTATTCTATTCCATAAACTAAGCAAATCAGTACATAAAGCACCATTGAACTCCCAGAGGCTTTAACAGCTTCATTTACATGCACAATTGTCACAATTACAAAAACAACAGTATAATGAACTTTACATGTGTACGCTCCCCATTCAAACTACACTGTGCTTTTCAGAATACACATCTGTATGCAGCAGATTTTCAGAAGCCATAACTCTTATCTTCTTGTCAGCTGTCAGTTAAGACAATAGTAAAACTCCCCTGGTTGGAAACAGAACAAGGGCAATGCTGAGCACATCTGGGAATACCACCTGTGCTGTGAAAGTGATAATTCACTGCACTCCAAGAGGAATTATTTTGTGATTTCCCCACGTATTTTCAGTATGTAACTAGTTGAGCAGAGGATGGGAGTTTAGATGCCTGCACAGACAAGTGCAAAAGGCATGCTAGCAGAGTGGAAGAGAAAGAGGGAAGATGGACTATCAATAAACTCTTTCAAGGATGTCAGCACCATCAGATATTAATGATCTACCTTGGATGTCTGAAGACAGAACCTGTGTACCTGCACAGTCGCAGCAGGGGGACTCTCCATAGCTTAGTCTCCTTATTTATTCATCTGAATTGGCTGCTGGAAGACAAAGAATGAAACCTGTCTTTTAAGAATTTGACTTCAGTTCTCCAATGTACAAACTTGAAAGGCAACATGCCATGAATCCTTTGAAGGAACCTTAGTTACAAATCAGTGCGACATCCTAAAATAAACAGGGCTCTTCCATTCGATCTAGAGCTAGGCAGGCTTGGTTTGCAGCTCAAGAGACTCGTTTAAGAAAAAAAAACACACACACCCCCCCAAAAAAAACCCAAACCAAACCAAAACAAAACAAAACAAAAAACAACAAAAAAACCCCAACTGTGCAGGAAATGATACGTTTCCACCGCAAGACTAATTAAATCTACAGTTTTGGCTTTACTCCATCTAGTGGCAACCAGGCAGAAATTCTCATCCAGGCAGGAGCAACAGCGCGTTGGCTATGGCTAGAAGTTTGTGTTGGATGTTCTTGACGTTGTTTGGGCACGTTCATAGTCGGTGAAGCACAGAAGAAGTCGATGAATGGACTTTCATGTCTTCACAACTGACACAACGTGATTCCCATTACACCCCCCCACCCTGGGTATGGGAGCCTGGAGTGGGAACTGGTAGAGACAAGGCAGGAGGAGAAAATATCCAATGTGGATGGAAGCAAAGTCTGCTGGATGTGTGTAAACAAGGGGTGTTCCATTAGAAAGGTTTGAGAGAAATGCATTCTTAGCTTCTGCTAAAGATTTCTTAGACAATAGAAATCTGATAGGGAAGAGACAGATCCATCCATAGTCAAAGGTGTCCTAGAGTCCTCCGTCAAAAATCTTGGCTCAAATCTTGTTTTCCTAGTGTGCTGGAAGCAGACTAGTTCTCACATTAAATTTCTCTAATACAGGGTTAGAGTTCATGTTGGATTTAGATACATTAAATAGTCTGTGCAAAATGTATTCAAATACAGCACAAATATAAACACCTGAATTTTAGGAATGTTCAAATACAATTGGGTCCATAAGATTTAGTTAAAGTTTAAAAATTGACTATATATATGTGTGCATGTATGGACTCGATGATCCTTCAGGTCCCTTCCAACCATAATGATTCTACGATTCTATGATTCTAAAATGCACACAGACACACACATATATACACACTATGTATATTACTATTAACATGCATATATATAAGGTAGCTATTCCTTAGGAATCTTAGCAAAGGGTCTGGGTCTCATTCTGGTGTATTTTGTACAATGGACAATTAAAAAACAATCCTTCTGAGATTTTGGTTGGGGCAGATATAGGAAGGCATCTTATAGCAATCAGGGTAACAAAAAACCTCCAAATATATCGAGAGAATCTCTATAAAGCTTCACTGAATCATGCCTTTGTTTTCACTCAAATCATATAGTAATTAGTAAGTGATGATCTGGTTTAGAAGAAAGAACACACTGTTTTTGTACACTGTGCTTTGTGTACTGTTTGGGCTGAATTAAGACAAATAACCAAGACAATATTTTTCTTTGATATCAGTAAATATTGGCATCGAGAAACCATTGCCCCATTATTTTTAATGAGAAGAATTCAGTCTAAACCTTTTTTTCATCAAGTTAAGGAGGTGATGTCATATGGTAAAGGCTGAATATTCAAAATAAATCACTAACAGGTCATTTTGGCTGAGCAGTATGTGGATCAGATATGCAATTGAACATGTCTGGAAGAAAACGCATTATTGTCATAAGACTTAGGAGTCAGAGCCTGATGAGTTTGTATATCTTGCAAACAGTTACACAAGTAACCAGACATTTCCTGCACAACTCAACTTTTTTCGGGGAATGTCCTAGACTTTACAGCAAATAACCTTGGATTACACATTTAGATCCTGATTCAGCATCCACCGCTGTTTTTCTCTCTTCCTTTAGAGCCCTGCATGACACGCTTGTCAAATAGACATTGTAAAATCCATTGCAACATCCAAAGGGAGCCAGTGACTGAGCATTATGCATTAGCATGTTCTGGAGCTGCTTTCCCAGAGACACAGCAGCAGCTAAGTAGTGCAGGCCTTCTTCCCTCTCTCTGTGATCCTGACTGTCCTGAATGACTTAGAGTCCAGGGAGCTGGACCCTCTCCATCACCCAGAGGCACCTCTGGTCCCCTGTGCTCATTCCCTCCATCACAGATGTGTGCCCTGCGTGGGGATGGCTCTGGCCCAACACCCACGGCCACCGGCAGTGCTGGGGAGATATTGTCTGCTGCTGGGCTTCAGTCTACACATAGCAGGTCATAGATGTATAGGTGTCTGGCTGTAGGTGTCTGACTCCGAGGTAGATAACCTGGAGGATGAGTTAAGCTCCCCGGGGGGAGAGTGGGGGAGATGTAACTCATAGGCAGTCTGTGATATCCAAAGGTTCTCAGGGTAATTACAAAAGCTCCTGCTAATTTGATCTGCTGTAAATCCTGAAGGGTTTTATCAGCAGGATGTATCTAAAAGTAAGCTCATTACTTTTTCTCACAAATCACCTATGTTTTTTTTCCCTAATTTCACTACCTAGCAATACGAACTGATAGAATATCAGTGGACAAATTAGTACTTTTTCCTGATGACAACGTAGCAGATCTCCCTCCAGAAAAGGAGCTATGCCAGTATAAGCTTGGTTTATATAAGACTGAATTGTTTCAGTAGGTTTAACGCAGATCGACCCTGCAGAAAATCAGAGCAGATGTGTAGTGTCTGTGTGGAAATAAGAGCCTTCCTTTCTAATCGACCCTGTGGTGATACCTCAGGCACGGATTAGACCCCAGGCAGGGCATTTCTCAAGCTATAAAGTCTGGAGGTGGGTGAATATTTTCGCAATCAAAGTGGGGCTGGGGAAAAAAAAATAATAATAAAAAGCTGGCGTGTCTCCAGGAAGCTCTGTTTTTCATTTCACCTGAACTGTTGAGAATTTTTACAACTGAAAATTGCTTCTTTCCATCTGTGAAGCATTTGCTTCTTGGAAAAGATGCACAAAGCAAGACATGAAAGCCATTAGAAATAAATAAATAAATAAACGAATGCATTCTTTGGAGAATCCATGCTGTTTCCCTACTGCTCCCCATTTTCTTATGAAGACCTCTCCACAGATGGAGGACAGCCATGGTCTCCTCAGCAATAACAAGAGATATAAAATAATTCCAGTAAGTGAACTACAGTAGCTCGTATGTGTGCAGTCTTAATAAGCTGTTTCTAAAGGGTAGGCCACAAACTAGTTTAGTGAGGGGAGGGCATCTTTCATATACATGCATTCATAAATGTTATATTTTCCAAAGAATGGTTTACCTAATATGATGAATCACAGAATCACAGAATCACAGAATCTAAGGGGNTTCCAGTAAGTGAACTACAGTAGCTCGTATGTGTGCAGTCTTAATAAGCTGTTTCTAAAGGGTAGGCCACAAACTAGTTTAGTGAGGGGAGGGCATCTTTCATATACATGCATTCATAAATGTTATATTTTCCAAAGAATGGTTTACCTAATATGATGAGTTGTGGATAGGGCTGCCTGATACAAACATTTTGGGCAGGAATGTCACGGAGGACATCACACGAGGCTGCAGCATCCACTTCAGTGACTGTTCAGATCTGTGCTCCTGCTGACACTAAGGTAGCTGAAGACTGACTATTTTGTATGGCTCAGTGGAGACAGAGATACAACAACACATTTCTCTGGTCTCTCCGTAACCTCCCAGAGTTTACAAGAACCCAGTAAAAAAAATGTGATGTTGGCTTATAGTCAGCTTCAGACCTCCTCCCCCTATTCTGTGACTACTGTCAGCACCCCTCATTGAAAAGCATCACACCAATACTTACCCAGAGACACTTCTGAACTGTAACTGTGTCAAGTAATAGAGGAATTTTCTGCTGCCCCTTAATCTGAAATGATTGCAGCAAAGTAGAGAGAGGGATCTGTAAGCAAGGACAGCAGCAAGGGCTGATACTCACTCGGAAAGCATCAGTCATTCCATTGACCTTGGCTGAACACTGCTGGTTCATTCCAGCTGCAAGCCTTAACCTAAGCTTTTTTCCCTGGAAAGGAGTTATCAGGTGTCCTTCCACATGCTCCTGGTACTGACAAAGATGGGTTGGTGACAGCTATCAAATTCTGTCTGCCCAGACACAGGGAGCTGTGTGGACTAAGGGTTTTGCTGGATTTGAATTCAGAAAGCAAATGTAGCATTAGAAGGAAATAGGAAAAGATTTTGGTCTTTCCTTTCTTAAAGTGATTCATTATTCAATTGGACTAAAGTGATTAATTATTTAAGGAGACTTTTCTCAATTGTTGGTTAGCAGCTCTGAAATAGTGAAAGGAGTTATTTCGGAAAATCACACACAGTCAGGTACTTTGATTTGCAGCTAAATGGTGGCACCAGCCTTCATGGTCCATGGAGACCACAATTCCTTCATGATTTGTATTGCTGGAGCTACAGTTGGGTTGTATTCAAAGAATGCAGTAGAGGAGCCAGGTCCAGTAAGGACCTGAGGAATCCACTTGTTATTCAGGGGGAAAACTTGGCTGATCACAAAGAGCACACAGATTTGCTCCCTCCTCTATAACTGATCTGGAAAAGAGAAAACATGGGACCTGGTCTCCTTTTGAAGCTCATACACTGATGTTAAAATAGACTCAAGAGTAAATCTGTTGTTCCAAAATCTTTTCCTCAGCTCACAGGAATTTTGGATATACAATCTATCAAGCTTTGAGCAAAAGAAGAACAGAAAAACCCTACAGGCCATGCATTTGATCCTAGACCTAGTGAGGAGGAGTTTGCAAACCTCAGTTCTATCACTCTGCAATAGTCAGAGCTATCAGGCTCTCCTTACTGTGTTACACAAAAGGGCTGCAGTACACAAAGCCTGGAACACATCGGTTTACAGATCCCAAGAGGGTCCTGTGGAGTCTATTACTTTGATGAAGTGGTATTTAAAATTGCATTACCCAGCAGTTGTTTAACCCTCCAGATATTGCCCCTGTGGAGTGTTTAATAGGACGCGAAGCACTGGTAGGCGAGGCCATAACCTCATGTCATCTTTTCAGCAGGTCACATCAGGTCTTACCGTCTTCTACTAAATCAATACAGGATGACCTGATATAGCAATTTTCCTCCTCTGATGTGCTTTTTTCTAATGGTGAGCAGAACACTCAGAAGGAAAAAAAAATAGCAATCCAAAAGAACAGGAGAACGGAAGGAGACCTGAAAGCAAACAGTCGAAGAAACTTGTTCAGCTCTGTTTGCGTTTTTCCCCAGTTTGCGCGGACAGAGCCGATAAAGCAGCCTGGTGCTGCCATCTGCTGTTTCTCCTGCTTTTGACATCGTCACAGAATCACAGAATCGCAGAATTCTAGGGGTTGGAAGGGACCTCGGAAGATCATCTAGTCCAACCCCCCTGCCAGAGCAGGGTCACCTAGAGTCCATCACACAGGAACGCATCCAGGCGGGGTTTGAATGTCTCCAGCCAAGGAGACTCCACAGCCTCTCTGGGCAGCCTGGTCCAGTGCTCTGGCACTCTCACAGTGAAAAAGCTGCTCCTGATATTCACATGGAACCTCCCATGCTCCAGTTTGCAACCATTGCCCCTTGTCCTATCATTGGTCATTACTGTAAAAAGCTTGGCTCCATTGTCCTGACCCTCACCCTTTACATATTTGTAACCATGGATGAGGTCACCCCTCAGTCTCCTTTTCTCCAAGCCAAAGAGCCCCAGCTCCCTCAGCCTTTCCCCATAAGGGAGATGTTCCACTCCCTTCATCATCTTAGTGGCTCTGCGCTGGACTCTCTCAAGCAGTTCCATGTCCTTCTTGAACTGTGGGGCCCAGAACTGGACACAATACTCCAGATGTGGCCTCACCAAGGCAGAATAGAGGGGGAGGAGAACCTCTCTCGACCTACTAACCACCCCCCTTCTAATGCACCCCAGGATGCCATTGGCCTTCTTGGCCACAAGGGCACATTGCTGGCTCATGGTCATCCTCCTGTCCACCAGGACCCCCAGGTCCCTTTCTCCTACACTGCTCTCCAGCAGGTCAGCCCCCAGCCTGTACTGGTGCATGGTGTTGTTCTTCCCCAGATGCAAAACTCTGCACTTGCTCTTGTTGCATTTCATTAAGTTTCTCCCCGCCCAACTCTCCAGCCTAGCAAGGTCTCTTTGAATGGCAGCACAACCCTCTGGTGTGTCAGCCACCCCTCCCAGCTTTGTGTCATCAGCAAACTTGCTGAGGATACATTCTGTACCCTCATCCAGGTCGTTGATGAAGATATTGAACAACACCGGTCCCAGTACCGACCCCTGAGGGACTCCACTGGTCACAGTCCTCCAACTGGATTCTGTCTCATTGACTACAACTCTCTGACTTCTTTCCTTGTCCACCTTTTTGAAGGCATCAGCAAAAAGTGATGAAAAAGAAGTTAGCATAACGAATAAATAAACTCTAATTCTAAAGGAAAACAGGCAAAGAGCCTAAACAAAAAAAATCCCACTTAAGGTATAATGTCTGACAGTACTTTAGAATCTTTGGGCAACACTCTGATTGTAGTGCCTACAGTCACCAAAAGGATGGGGCATGTCTGCAAGTTTGGTTAATTTTCTCTCCTTATGATCAAATCAACTTTTAAAAACATTTATTCAGAAACCTCATATGACTTAAAGGTCAAGGACCTGATGCTCCACAGTGTTTTTCCTAGTTTAGGTATTTGGGCACAGGTATTTGTTTTCGAGAGCTGGCTGGCTTCCAAAGTCGATGAAAACCAATGGACAGACTTGTTTTGATTAGCATGGGCATTTGCTAGATCAGCTCTGCAAAGACGAATCTTTCTGTCTGAAGGCTGGATGCTCTCTAAAGACTGTCTGGGGCTGCAGACTGGGGTGTCAGCAGCTTTTCAGGATGTGACCCAAATCCCTGCCTTCACTAGAAGGAATTCTGTTGGTGTATGACTCGCCTCATCACCCACCATTATTAGCTGGGGTTGGGTCTGCCAGCATCCACATTGAAACACAGTTCTGCCAGGTTTTCTGATTTGGAGGGAGAGATGGAAATGAGGAGTGAACCTTTTTTTGCTTCATTTTAGCTCAAACAAACATGAACTTTTATAAACTAAGGACATTGACATCCAGGATGTTGAAAAACAAGAATATTTTGCCATAATTACACAAAACTCTATTTTTTCACCCTCCACCTTTTTATTTTTGTATGAAAACCTGTTTGCACTTCTCAGCCAAATCTTTACCAAAGATTTCAAGAGGGCCAAGATTTCATACAGAGGAAAATAGTGTTAGCACAAATATGATGGCTGTTGCTATGATTACATCTGCGGAGAACTGGCGTTTGGAGAAAATAGCAGTTTACCGGCATCTTAAAAAAGATATGAAGTTTTGAGATTCAAGTATCAAGGATGTGGGCATGTATTGAACTCACGATGCCAGCACAAATAATCCCTTGACACAGCACTTCAGCCACAGAAATCAATGCCAGCATCGCTCTACCAGATTTAAAAGGATTGACCACTTCCTCTCACAGTTTGAAAACCCTGTGCAAGAATGGAAAGCAGATACTGAAGCACATGACAGCTCAGGAATGGATATTTGACACACCAAACTCCTGACAAATGTGTTTTCCATCATCTGGCTTCACCTTCTGCAATTCTAATAAAGTCCTATGGAGTGAAATCTTCGGTTTGCAACTACTTGTAGCATCTCCTTGCCTGACACTAATAGCAGCAGTAAAGCAGCATTTTGTTTCACTAGAGGCTCTTTACTGTAATCAATGAAGCTGGAGCTTGGGATTTTAACCAGAGTTGTGCTGTAATTTCTAGCTCTGAGGAATGCTCCTTCTCAGCTTTGCAGGTCCACCTCCTCTGCCACTTACCTATTCCAAAAATGCAAGGCTTTGGGAGTCCTTTGGCAGCAAGAAGCATGGACATCTTGACCTTGGCATCCTTTCAGGATGAAGGAGGTAGGATCAAAAGAAGCATTTTGTGTGTGCGTGTGTATGACTAAGTGAAAAGACTTGATCAAGACAAACGAGCAGACCAGTGCTTACAGCGTGGCAGACCTCGTGTGGTTAATGCCAGTGAGACAGAACAGGATCCCATCCTGGGAACTGCCCAGTGTTGGCCATCTCTCTAGTTTTGAGACTGAAAATGTGCTGCCAAAGACTCAGTAGACCAAGACCCAAGCTTAGAAATGCTACTGACATACTCACACTTCATTTTAGCCTCTCCCCTCTCCTCACTTCCCTCCTGCTCTTGTTAAGCCCAAATGTCAGCAGTTAGTGTAGGCACTTGGTGTGATGCAAAATGTAAAGTGGATTTGCAATAATATAACTCTGAAATTCTGATATGTGGAGATATATTTAAAGAGAGAAAACTTCTCCAATATATTTGAGTTGCAACTGGTACATCAGTGCATGATGAAGAAATAATATTTTCAACTCATCTTACCAGATTCCCAGTCCTGGAGCCAACTGTGCTGGTAAATGTCGACCTGGGGCTGGAGGTAGAGTTCAAGTCTATTGGGACCACTCAGGAAATAAGAATCACCATTATTGTGATGGTGTAGATATAATTCATGTTATTTGCTTGGTAGCATTCATGTATCCTGGATCATTACCTTTTGGGGGGAAGAGAGGGAGCACGCACAGGGAGTGAGCAGTTGTAGGGTATGTGACAACTGCAGACCAAATAAGCATCCGCCTTTCCAGACCAGGCATACTCCAACAGCCAAAACAACCAGAAACAAGTGATCTGACCTTTTAAATCAATAGCATCACTGCCCCCATGTCTTCCTGGGGACAACGAGTATTTATAAAAACATATTTTGCTGGATCATGTTGCACAGTTCAGTTTACCTTTTGGTATAAAGAGCTTATTTAATTGGTGTGTGCATATGCATCAATTAAAGATAATCCAATCATTAATTTATCAAATTTTGGTTTCATCTGACCTGACAATTCCCATTCTAAGACCTGAATTTTTTGTATAATTCTTGTCGGAGTACCATTTTCTGAACACAAAAGCTTCAAATGGTTTAAACTGTTATTGCCACTCTCCTGCATCCAATAGAAGAAATATATTTTTACTGCAGAGGAAAAGGACTTGTTTCGTGCTTCTCACATATTAACTTTATTAAACATTTGGACATACACGCATCCATTTATTATATAAATGATCTATGGCTTCTTAGTTTGCAAATGCTGGTTGAAAGTTCACGAGAGCAGGCTTTTCTGTGAACTTTCTGTATTTATAAGTTCAATCACTGCAATAAATCCTGAGACTATAGCCTGCTTAGCAGCATTTTGCACTGTACCCCAATGGCTAAAACAGGGAAGCTAGGAGCTCTATGTCTGAATATTTCAAAACCTCTTAACAGCTTGATTGGAGTTTGATTTTCTTCTTAAATAATGCAAGTTGTTCTGAAGAGAACTTATCATCACAATTATCTGATAGTCAAATCCTTGGTGGCTAACATGCAAAGCTCCACTACCACTAATAGAGGTTTCATTTGAGCAAAGCTTATTGCAGCATTTTATAGTCACTAGAAAAAAAGTGTTCTTTGTGTGTGCTGTAGTTCAGAGCTGTAAGGTCTTTGTGAATGGTTACTCTCAAAGCGCTACAGAAGTTCCCCCGTTCAAGTTGGCTCCTGGCTCCTCGGAAAAATGAATGTGGGTTTCCAGCCTGGGAGGAGAGAAATAAGTGAAAAAGGAGCATCTTTGGGCTAGGCAGGACTGATCTGCCTAGTACAGCTCTGCCTCCAGGACCAGTCAGTGCTAAGCTGGTTCAGAAGGAGGAAGAAAGGTGAGTGTTGACCCCAGTAAACACAACAAGCATCCAAATTCTCAGTCACAGAGTAAAAGGATTTTCAGATTATAAAACCAGGAGTCACCATGTGGTCATCTAACCACATAATTTAGGACACAGAACATCCCTGAATTTGATCCAGTTTAAACTTGAGTACATCTTTTAGATTAAAAAACCCAAGAACATCTATTCTCGATTTAAAAATTACTAATGGTAGAAAAGCCACAATAACTTATTGCAATCCACGCCAGTAGCTAAGTATTTCATTGGTGAAATGTGTAGCCTTTTCATCCTCTGCATTTGTCCAACTCCAGCCACCAGATCTTTTTATATCTTTATTTGCTGGATCAGAAGAGTGTTAGTCCTGAAGTAAATACTTACCCTCTGTAACTGGTAATCCTTTAACCTTTCCTTAATACTGTTGAAAGTCTGTGTACCTAAAACTTCTATGAGAAGATGTTTTCCAGTCTCGTGGCTGCTCTCTGAGCTGTTGACTGCACCCCCTCTGGTTTTCAGTCAGTCTTTAGGGGTGCCCGAAGCAAATGCCATGCTTCAGTGCCCGACACACATACAGAGGAAAATACATGTTCCCAGGACTCACATCAGGTTTGGACCAGTTTTACTCCTGGAGTTCAAGCCCAGATGATGCTCTGGACATGACACAGAATGTCTTCTTTAAGCTCACTGCTCCCTGATGGAGGGTGCTCCCTCTGGCAAGCGCAGCCCCTGCACCGTGTTTCTCAGTGCCTGACTTCACTTTTGCCCACCAGATAAATGACTTTTGCTCAGTAATCTGTCAACAAACGATTGAGCACTTCAGACTTTTTCTTCTGGAGTTCCTTTAATCCTCATTACCTATGATAGCCCTAACCTTTGTTACAGCTGCCCATGTTTTAAGTGATTATTTTATTCTCTTACGAGTCTTTAATACTACTGCTGTTACTACTAGTAAAAGGAGTACCATATTTTTGCAGGACACTATCAGAAACAAAGCTTCTCCCTGCTGAACTCCTCAACTGCAGAAATGTTAGCACGTATCATCGTTATTCTGTGTAGCTTCATTTCCCTAAGTCACACATCATTATTCACTTCATTACCAAGATATTCTGCAGTTACTGTGCTGCATTTTCACATCAGAGAGGTCTCTCTCAAGCGAGGTAAGGAAGGTTGGAAAGTAGGAGTCATTTTCTCTGTTTTATCATGCTTTTCAGGCAAGAGGGTCAAAGTTATTTATTAATCAGCTCCACCTAATAATTGAAATAATATATTCTACATGTACTGATTAAAATAACATATTATACATAGGTAAAATGAAAGTCACAACAAAGATAAATAATAATTTCACAAGAATTTAGTGACAGACTATGAAGAGAACCCCAGGAGAAACAGAGAAACAACTCTCTAATGCCTAGCTTTATTCATAAAGGCGAATTCACTCTCTTCCTGAAACTGGTTCATATTCAGTCTTGACTCTATGTGTCAACTCCATCTGTTTTCCCTCTTCCAAATTCTGAGCATCTTTTGACATGTTTGATAAGACTCTATTAAAGAATTCCTATAATAATAACAAAAAGACACACATAACATGTAGAAAAAAAATCCCATGGTCCTTCTTCCACACAGACTTCTGCAAAAATAACCTGCTACAAATAAGCAGGGATGAGTATTTTCCATGATTCATGCTGCAGCACCCTCCATAGACTGTACAGAATCTGAGCTTTCAAATAAAAAAATTTTACCAGGCGGTCTGATGGTGAGGGAAGCCTTCCCAAACAGGAACTGAACATGAATCAAGTTGGGATGACTCAGATTGTTTTTGTGATTCTGCAGCGAGACAATCTGAGATAATAGCTAGGTTGTGTGAACTATTGCTATAATTTATTACAATAAAAATTCAAAATACAATGACTTATATTCATATTACTGTTGCGAGTTGGGTATTTATTTTTACTACATGTATCAAGAACATTGTAACACTTATATTTCAGCAGTCTTCTGTGTGCTTCATAGGCAATATGCGAAGTTTCATCCTAACATAGTAACATCCCTTTTGTAGGCTCAGTGAAGTATGTTTTGATAAGAAGACAGCACTGTCACAGCAGGACTGAGTTACAGAGGTAGGCAGCCAGCCTTAGGACACCGAGGAATTTACAATACAATTGTTACACGTCAAAGCTTGAAGCTTACAACAGAACAACATTTCCTTTCCAGATAGTGCAAAAAAAGAACAACTAGGAAAAGTAAGCCCCAGTCTTTGCTTAAATATATAAATTAGATTTGTGCTGCTTTTGATACAAAAAAACAAAGAAACTGAGGCTTTTTCTGTTTCACAAAATAGAATTACTACCCAGGTGTTGTACCTAGTGTAGTGTAGGCAGCACAAAATACCAGTGCAGCTAAAGGACATCTCTGATGTTTGTGCATTGTACAGGCAGGTTAAGTAAATGGTTTTAATTTAACCAGCCAGATCCCATGACTCAAGGTGAGAAAAACTCTTCTTTAGTGCTGTACTCTATCCTTTGCCAGAAAGCCGTTCCCAATCAAAACTATATTTATCCATTATTTACCAATTTAGTCAACTGAGGACATGTTGTTCTGAAAATATTTGTTTAAATCAGCCAGCCCGGCAGCAAGAAGAATAAGGAGAAGAAAAACACAACAGAAATGCTTCTAAAATTCCAGGGAAAACCTTTCTGTTGACTTTACTGGGATTTCGCCAAGATCTGCAGTCAACAGATGAGAACGATGGCTATTAATAAAAGGGAAAGAGACTAGATACTCTAAAGAAAGAAGAAGCAGAGACAAGAAAGTAGTGGGAAATTACCAAGTTCCCATAAAAAAGGGCAAAATGGAGGTCCAGCTGCAATCAAGCAATGGAAGGGAAAACTGAGTAAAGTAAAAGATGTGCAACCATTGGTTTTAATGGATAGAAGTGTCAGGCATTGGACTTCTCTGCAGATTTTCCTGAATGGGTGCTAAAGCCACAAGTTTGATTCAGTATGGACGGGATATTGAAACAGCTGGAAAATTCAGAGAGATTATTAATGTCTGAAGCTTTGGGAAGATCACGTCTGGGTAGTAGTAAAGGGGAAAATTTAGCTTTCATTTTTAAATAAGTTCAGTTTGGAAATGATTGGGGAATTTTTGTTACAAAATTATATTTGGGGTCTGAGAGAATATTTTAATCTGCAATTTTTACCCTGACAAAATGGTTTTAGTGGAGTACAATGGGTGCGGCAGGTATGTATCAGTAATGACCATGAAAGGACAAACATCACACAGCAAGCCTAAATCAGTTCAGGAAGGACAGTCTAAGTTTAACCAGAAAGAAATCCAAACACATTAAGAAATGTGGCTGAAATGAAGGGACTAACAAATCCTCCAAAAATCAGTCTTTGCAGGGAGAGTAAATGTGGAAGGCATATTGTCTTCTTAATCCATAACAGACTGACATATCTTTTGAAGAACAAACTACAATTCTTTCTAAACTACGAAGCCTTGATGGGAGACCAGGCGTGGATTACACAGCCAGGGAAAAGGTCCTCTAGCCGCTTTCCTCTTGCCCCAGCCAGACCGTCCCATGCCACTCCCTTGTCTGTTTTTTAAATAAAAACATCCAAATATGTAGCTAGTAGAGAGATGGGTGGATGACCAGTAGATGGGTAGATAGTAGATAGGGGCCACATTTTTTTTTCTCCCACAGTTTTCTGGTTTGAGATGCAGTACCTTTATTTTCCTGATCAAGTCTCCCCACTGATGATCTGTGCTTCTTGAGTTAGTTTCCAATGCAGTGAATGGTTTCCATTTTTAATATACCATAGGTAATTACAACTTTTCTGTGGATGTGGGCAAAGAGCTTGCAGTCATAACCACATTATAATTGATGGAAACACATGCTGTTGATGCCCCAGCTAGTAGAAGAACACAGGTCTCCAAACCTTTTTAAGGTTTACGACATAAGACAACCTTGTTATCCCAGTCTTACCGACATGAGTCAGGAGAGAAATGACCCATAACAATAAATAACTGTTACATATGGACCAGATCTACTTTTTCATGGCCACCACTTTCCTGCAACACATTTTGATACCAGTGTTTTCACACTGGTTGAGTTGCAGCATCCTCCTCAGTTTTGGGTATTTGACACCGTATTGTGTTGTTCTGCCTGCAAGGCCTCCACACTGCTACCAATGGCCTTCTCAGGCTTAGGCCCCTCCACACACGAAGCCATCATGGTCCGATTTTCCAGGTGAGCAGTGTATTGGCCTTCCCCCTCTATGTACATACAAGGGGATTTCTTGAACAAAACCAAGGAACAAGCTTGCCAGAAGCTCTCCAGATTCTTGGGGAATGCAATATGAAGACCCTGACTGACAAAAGCCACCTTTGATGCCAAACAAAGTTGTTTCTTTTCCTAGTAAGGAACTCAATTTGCTAGCATGTTACCCCATTACCTCACAAGAGGTAAAAGACCCATATAAGATTGCATGAAAAGCCATGTACCAAGGGGAAAGTGTAATCCATATCGATCTTCCAACTAACAACACTTCAGAAGCATCAGTCTGTAGGAGTCATGGCAACATTTAAAACCCCAGCAGTCCCCTCCATGTGATCAGATCTTCCTTTCCCCATCAGCAGCTGAGCCAGGTTTTGAGCCAGCAATGTTTCCACACAAATTAGTAGTAGCAATAGCAATAGTAGTAGATAACAAAATAATAATAATAATAATAATAATAATAATAACTCCCCTCCCCTTCACTGCTTCACATGGAAGGCTTTGTGGAATTTTTCCAGCAGAGCTGTGCCAGTTGTACACACAGTGGGCAGATGCAGAGCACATCTGTTTCAAAGGATGAGCCGTCAGCAGCAGAGGCACTGCCACATGAAATGTCAGTACAAGAAGGCACCAGAAGGCTTGCTGTAGGATCCTGTGGGGTGGGAATGCTGTCCCTTCTGTGACCAGAGACACAACTGCCCAGCCTGAGTGACACCAGTAAGCAACGCGCAGTCTCATCCTACTGTTCCCACTTGCTGCTCCATGTACACTACACCACACAACCATGCTCATTTGCCTCTACAAATATCAGGTTGTCAGGGATTAACACACACTTTTCTTTCTCCTTGATGACAATTTTTTTCTACCCCAAAGAGGGCTACATTGACCCACTGTACATTTACAGTTTTCATGTGTGTTTCTATAAAGCTGGACCAACAAAATCTACCCGGGATGATGAAGGGTTTTGATGAAGGGCTCCCAAACCCAGCTGTGGACTAGTCACTACTGCCCAAGCAGGTGCCTGTACACATCAGCTGGGCGCAAACCATGTTTCCCGTCTCTGAGAGGTGTCCTCCCCTCTCTCAGCTGAATGCAGCACCACCAGCTCAGTGAGGAAGCAGCAGGACATGCTTGCATTTCTTAGCCCCAGTTGCATCACGTGAGCTGGAGCCCAGGAGCCAGCCCAGCTCAGAGCTACACCGCATCGTGACAGCCCTCGTCACTCCCCCGGGAAGCCAGTGCAGCTCCAAGCTGTGGGAAAACCATGACCACATCCCATGTTTCCAGTTTCTACTGCCTGCCCAGCCACATCATCAGACTATCTCATTTTTAGCAAATGATGTAGACATCAGTGCATTCTCCAGATATTAAAAGACCATCCCTCAGCCTGCTATGCCACCTCTGAATGTGACCCCCCACCTAGACTGCAGCCCTTCAAGTTATGCTTCATTTGTTTGCTGGTGTGCTCCCTTAGATCTGCAGATTGCTTTGATTATTGGAACATCTGGAAGTTGTCACATGCTTTTTTGCCTGTGACCATCTGAAATATTACTCAGCAGGACTTGGGGGGGACACAGCAAGGAAACAAAAACATCCTACTCATAAGAACATGTGGCAGGAATTATTAAATGACACCATCCTGAAGGGGAGTGCTATATATCTAAGCAAAGACAAACTTTGTCTCCATCCCCTACAGCTGGGACAGTTGCTTTCCATAATATCCATTCCAGATATAAAAAATATTACACATAAATACCTAATATATTTTTCATTAAACATTATGTTATGAAAGTTGGCTATTACTAATGAAGAATAAGCATTCCTTTCATCTTCTGAGTTGCAAAGCTGAAGAGTATCATCTCGCATACATTTTCTCCATAGCAAAGCCTCCCCAGAATTGTTCAGTGTGTGAGGTCCTTGGGGTGCATAGCCCTGGTTTGCCCGTTGTCCTCACTGACTGTCAGAGAGGCTTCTTTGGTAAAGTGGGAATGGGATAGGCAAAAATGATTAAATGTAAAAAGTTGATTATATAAATAGAGTTTCTCAGCAAACCCGTCACATGGACTAGGGGCTCTGGAGAGGAGGGGAAGGCAGCATAAAATCAATGCAAATGAAACCCGTGTATTTGCATACAATATTTCAGCACCCACAAACAACTTAACTACGCAAGTGGAAGCCCATGAAATTCAAGCACTGTTTTTTAGATTTGGTTTCTCACTCTCACAAAGATGCAGATAGCAGGAGAAATGTAATGGCTGTAGCAGTGCACTTTGGCGGTGCCTAGCCACTGATACATTAGCCCTTACCAGAAGGTTCCTCCTGAAACCAGAACGAGATGGGAGTGGGTCTCCTTCTGGTCAGCCTGTTTGCTTACAGACCACAGGACCAAAATCCCATTGCCCTGGATGTAATCAAGGGAAAAACTGGGAGCAGTGCTCCCATGCACAACTCCAAAGCCCACCTTCCTTGCGGGCAGGCTGCTGGAAGGTCTCCTCACAGGCTTTTCTTCCCAGGGATGTGCCCAGGCTGGCCCAGGCACTCACAGTCAAATTTATGCAACTACTTCAATCAGTCCCCAGCCTCTGTATGTCCCCAGAGTCAAACCAGACCTTGATGTACCAGCTTTGCTGCATGGCTGCTGTTGTTTCTTCTTTCTTTGGGGCTACTTTTCTCTTCAGTGGCACAGCACTGTGACTTTTCCTTATTTAAATTGGTGTGCGTAGCTACTGAAGTCAATTCTGGATACAATCCCAACGACCCAGGACAATTCCTTGCAGTGTAGCGACATTAGTTTCCAGACACAGTCTTAACAGAGACACTCTCCTCTGATGTACTCTAACAAAAATATTCCATGCTTTTCTTGTTGGCCTATGCAGAAAGCTGGGTTTTTTCAATACTGTCAGTTCTGCTGTGCCTCTGGTTTAGCTGTTGACCATGGGGTCAGTAAAGTACGCGTCGGTCCCATCAACATTTAATGGAGCACTATAGTTCGAGATCAACCTCAGCACAGGACAGAACATTCCCTGCTTTGCATTTCCAAAGGTTTACCTCAACCTGCACTTTCTCTCTGGAAACCTACTCGGGGGGCTCGGCCGGGCGCGGTTCCTGCGCGCACCCACCAGGTGTCAGCACTGTCACCCGGTACCCGCCCGGCCCGGCCCCCTCCT
>VZRW01011122.1:777042-846434 GCA_013398125.1 Aegotheles bennettii
TTATTTATTAAACATAACTAAATAACTAAATAAATAAGGCAGCAAACTTTGGATCACACCAAACTAATTTGCTTTAGTGTGGTAAAGAAAATTGTTTTGACTGCTCTTCCTTCCTTCGTTTCTGATTTTTTTTGCTGTTTATAGATTTCTCCAATAATAGGCTTTAATAAATAATCAAAACCACGCCATCCGATACATTTATATAATTCCTATTTTTCATAGCATTACACAAGTCAAAGTAAGTACGCATTTTTCCTCAGCAGAATTAAAATTTTGGCAATATTGNNNACCAGATCAGTGCTGATAAGCTGGCCATGCTGGTGCTACCATATCCGTATCAATAAACAGAAAGTGATAGTATCCAGGAGAGAGAATTGTTAAAAGAAGCCATTTCTGCATCTCAGCAAGGACCACTTCTGGCTGCTGCAGGCAGAGAAAGAAGACGCAGGCAGCCACCACTGCAGCTGCATGCACAAGACAGCCAAGCCTAAGTAACAAGGGGTAATGAGCTCCATCCCGGTACAGGAGCTTTCAGGAACTGGAAAAGGATGCAGTGTCTGCAGGTGACATTAGAATTCTTCACCATGTTTGGTACAAAAAGGTTTTTCTCTGCTTTTCCTTTTTTTTTTTTTTTTATATATATATATATATATATATACATGCAATTGGGGCAGGACATTCAAAAACTGTATTTGGATGAAAAACAAAAGCAGCAGTCTCTGTGTGGTTTGAAGGGTAAGTAGGTCAAAGTCCTCCTGTCTTCCCAGCGCTCAGCCTTTTATTTCCCAGTGCTGAGCCCCAGGTCAGGCAGTGCCACCAAACACATGCATGTCCCCTGGTCTCTCTCTCCTCTTCTGCTTACCCCTGGCATTTTGCTGGTCACAGCATTAAACATGAAGACCAGGAGGTCAGCAGCCATCTGTGAGAGCTCTCAGAATACAGAAAATAAGTGATAGCCATGATTAGAGGCTGGTGGTGGGCCTTGATGATGCTATCCCAGCTGTTATTTTTGTATTTCTTTTTTATTTTTATCATTCCTTCATTTCTCTCTTTTATTCTTTGAGGTCTTCTGGCCTCCAAACCTTTGATTTTTCCTTTCTCATTAAAACACATAAGGTAATATTCATCGCTCTCCCTAGTCTGTGCCGTTGGTGGGAAGTGGTTACCTTCAAAAGCTTTCCAGAGACTAAGGTGAATTCTCAGCACATGACATGGGTTGAGGCAGGAGGAGTGGCAGGAGGATTCCAAAGCATCTTTCAAAAAAACCCAAGCCACACCTTACTACACCAGAAAAGGTGCCACAACTGACTTCCAGCTAGCAAGCACAATCATACCTGCTGAGCAAAGGGTAGCTGCACTTTCAGGTCAGTCTTACAGCTTTCACAGCCCTGATTTCAATGGAAGTCGGCTGGGTGTTTGAGGCAGGAAGAAACAGGGAGAGATGCCAACCGAGGAACTGAAAGGTCAGCAGCTGCTCAGCACTCCTTGCAGATGGGAATCCCAGAGTACAGTTTTAACATGGCAGTGGGGTTCAGGTAGAAAGCAGAAGTCACTTTGTTCATTTGCTGTTTCAGTCAGCTCTGACCAGCACCACCTAAAATTCAGATCTTCCATGGTGGTTTTTGGGGTTTTGGTTTTATTTTCTTTCCAATAAATTGTCTGAATGTCAATAATAAACAAGGATGCAGAAAAAGTAGATGATATGGGTCTGTATGACGGGAATGCACCGCAAAGAAGCCCTTTGGAACAAAATGGAAGTCTGACATTTCAATTGTTTGCATTATAGGTAGAAAACAAATACATAAGTGAAAATCTCCCTCTGCACACAAATGCACCTGTGGGAGAGCAGCTGCAGTTATTCCCATGTGCCTGGCATTTGCAACAGTGGGATAAAATGATGAGGAAAAGGATTGAGAAGGAAAGCAAGAGAAGAGGTTTTACAAGGCTTTGCTAGTCAGGGACCCAGCAAGGTTGCTGAAGTAATTCAGGTGCAGTGGAGGAAGGAGAAATGGAGCAACCCGAACTGACTTAGGAATCACAAACTTAACTGTTCTCTAAAACTGACTTTCTGGAAACCAATTTCCTCATTCACTGGGCATCATCAATTATCATTATCAATTGCCTGCACTGAATATTCATCGCTTTGCTTCTAGTATCTCCTTTTAAAACACCAGAACATTTAAAATAAAGTATAGCCATTGATCAAATTTCACATTTATGCCCCCTCCTTCAAAAAGATTTGTGTAGTTATGTCTGAATTCCCACCAACATCTCAAGAAGAGGGGAGTTTAGGCAGCAATGGCTGGAGGAGGTGTGGAGAGCTTGTGGGAGCAGGGCGGGGATGGAGAAAGGCAGAAAGCTGGGGGCAGGACAGTCCCCTGAGATCAGGTCACAGTCAGAGGCATGTTCTGCATCAGCCCCGGCCCTAGCTCTGGATTTTCCTTTAATGTTTTCTCTTTGTTTTTCTTTCAATTCCAAGAGAGATAAAACAGAGGAAGTAAAGGTAAAGACCATTAGTGGGCACTGTAGGAACATGCGGGAGGGATCAGTGGAGTGAGGATCAGAGAAACAAAGGAAAAGAACCATGAAAGATGGAGAATCCTAAAAAAGATGTTACTGAGGGGGAGGGGGAGAGAAGAAAGAGTGTCTGAAATCAAGGACAAGCAGTATAAAGAACAGTGCCTCAGAAGGGATGAACATAAAAAAAGGTCACAGATTTCAGGTTAAATGTTCCTCTCAGAAAAAAGGTGGGGAAGTAAGTTACATTAAATATGCCATTGTCACACATCTTTCACAAAGGAAAGGTGGAAAGGAGTAAAGAGGTGGATAGAAAAGTTATATGAATAATGAAATGCTTCATTTATGTGATAACACTGGAAGAAGCAGCCGCAAGGTTAAGAGCAAGGATGGTAAGTAGTATCTCTTTTGAAAGCTGACATCTATGATGAATCTAATAGATTTCAAAATCTAGTCAAATCAAAAAAAGAGACATTTGTGGTGAATGCAGCAGATTATATTTTGGGAGCAAAGGAAAAGTACAATAAAAATTGTGCAAATGCCACTAACAAGGTAACATTTACAATCGTGTCTTAAAATTGTTTGATATTTACTGTCCATGTCCACACTTGTAAATAAGGGCTATCATCTAGCATTTGAGCAGGTTCTCAGAGTTTATTGTCACAGCTATTTCTCTTAATGATTTACACATACTTATCCCTTATGGCAAATAATGGTGATGGTACTCACTCTCATTCATGCATCTATATTAAAGAATCAAGCCAGCAGATTCCTCACTCTCACCCACACATAAAGGTACCAGCAGGTAAAAGGACTACAAATATTTCACAGGTTAGAATCAAAAATAAAAGTGACCTTGGTAAAAGAGAAAGATGGTCTGGAAAGCAAGGATGCTACTCAACAGACAGCTGAAGACACCTCACTGACCTAAGAAGAGTCAGCTATCACAAACAGGAGAAACCAGCTATGCTTTACTGCTAAGGATCTGGGCATCACCGTGCCACATAAGCTGGCACAATCCAGTAGTGGTCTGATACACCGCAAAAAAAGAGCAAGCCCCATAGCTGTGTGTACAGACAGAAGTACAAGGGTAATCCTCCGCCCCCCTCCTGTAAAACCTGGGTGGGAGCCCTGCAGCCTGCTCTGGGCACTGTCCTCCAGGAAAGCTGTAACACCCTCAGCCCAGAGGAGAGCAATGAAGTCACCCAACACTTCAGAAAACACCAGTAAGAAACCGAAAGGTGTCTGTAATGTTGCAGTGGCCATTTACCTATTTGAGGAAAAGAGTAGGAAACATTTTATTATAGTGATTGTAGTAGCTCAGTCAAAAAAAACAAACAAAAAACCCAAACAAAACAAGAAGCAAAGGAGATTTAGTTTAGATATAGAAAAAAACCCCAAAATTTGTAGTGGCAGAGATAATGACTGGAGAGACTCTGCAGTCCTCAAGCTGATATCTGTACAAACAAATCCCATTTATTTGTACACATGTCACTTGAGGACTTCACAGTCCAGAACAGCATGAGAAGGGGAGCCTGGCCTCCAAGAGATCATCATGTCTTCCTCTCTGCCTCTTTGATTTGGGACTTCAGCTTGTCTTCAAATCACAGGAGACAAAGCATTAATGTGTTCAGCACAGTCAGATCAATATGACATGCAACCACTTAGTAACTTGCTTAAATGAATTGTCGACAAAGAATATATTCAAAGAAATTGTTGATAATCTCCCTTGGAACATCTTGGTATTGAAACCTCCTTTTATATAGGTCCCTTTAGCTATTAACTTCCTCATAGCAAAATTCCTGTGTTTTATGCACTTAGTAAGCTCAGTGACGTTAGTTCTATGCATAGATGTCTAACTAGAAAGGAAATGAAAAAGATGTTACATTTAAAATCTAAATTCAAACAGCTGTTAATCACATGGCATAAAGATAAATAAATGGAAGAGCCATAAACAAACCACTGGTGATTCCCAACTCCTCATTCCAGTTACCTTAAGAAAGCAGCCTTCTCTCACTTTAATTGTCCACTTTGGCCTTCATTCATTTCTAAAATAAATAAACAAACATCCTAAATGCATTCACATAGGTCACATTTTCTGGAACTGGTTTTTGCCCTCCTATTTGTTCTGTCTTGGATGACTATTTGGTGTCTACGTATCATGATTTTAAACAATGTTAGGAGTGCAGTTTGAAAAAGGCAGTTATATATATTAGGTAATAATTGCTTTCTAGCTGAAAAAAATGTCATTGTTGGGTTTTAAAGGGCAAGCTACAGTTGGTCTTGTCTGATTCTTTGGGGTTTGATTCCAACTCTGCATGGTCATGGCCATGGCCAACAGGCTGGCGATCCACCAGCTGCATTCAGCCTCTCTTGTTCCTAATTAGTCAGTTCCCCAGTTCTCCTCCCTTGTCTGTTCCATTCACATCACCACAATTAATTCCCATTTCTTACTCCTGTATTCACCTTCAGCTTATAAATTTTTGGCCAGCCTCCACTACTGTTTCAGCTCAGCATTCTGTAATTTCTCTCATCACTGTTCCAGGCATTTTTCCTCCTGCTTCAGTTTTGTTGGGTTGAAGGGCAGTTTTTTATTGCAGCTTATAGAAGAATGGGTGAATATTTTGCTGCTCTGAGGTAGGTTGCTAGGGAAGCTCCCATCTCTCCCAATGTTCATTTTCCTTCCCAGTCTGCTCTGGGAGCAAAAAACCATCTCAAGGGTGCAGCAGCATCAGCAAACACTTCTTTCCCCTGTAGGCTTAAGAGCTGTTTTATGCAAAAGGATGCATAAGGAAAGAGACTGTCTGATGAACTCCAACTCTCAGACAGAAGTTCCCAGCTCCAAGTGGTTATTTTAATAAATATTACACTTAATATCCTTCAGCAGAGGGAGTTTCCAGCTTCCTGGACAGAGCCAGGAGGCACTGATTGATGGCTCTTCCCCAGGAGACAAGAAATGTGGTCCGTTCAGGTTTGATTTCTCTCTCAGTTACTTTTTCCTCAGCAGACTACTGGCCTCACTGAAATTCTTAATGGGTGTATCACTGTGTAACCATGATCATACTTCAGTCGTCTGGTGGTTGCACAAACATGCCTTAATCTGAGTTAATGTTAATTCTTGGTACTGGATCTTCATATAAATTTGGAAACAAACATTTCTCTTTTCTCTGTAGTGAAAGTTTGCCCCTTCTTGGAGTTTCCACTATTGTATCACTGGCAGATGACAGTGACCAGATGAGGTATCAAAAGATTGCAGACAAACCCTTTAAAAATCAACTGGTTGTAGAACAGATATTTATTTTTTTTTTGGCCAGATTCACTCATGTGTAACTGTGAAGCAGCATCACTTGAAATTAAGCTCAATTGAAACCTTAAAACAGCTTGCTGACTACTTTGAAATCCGTATTAGTAATGCATATTTTTATTTTACAGACACTGTGTTTCCTGTGCAAATACAGGAAAAGACATCCATTTAACAGAGACTTAATATTTATTGAAAGAAAAGAACTAGAAGTACAAATGCCCCACATCTTTTAATCACCCAGTTGGTGTTGCAAAGTAATTTAGAAAAAAAATTCTTAAGGTAAAGTTGCATGAAATACCTAATGCATGAATTTGAAACATTAGTTATTAGAAGAGAGTGATTCTTCAAAGCAGACACTGGTATCTAATTAGTTAACTCCTAAGGCAAAGAGGGCAATGTACCAGCTGATGCAATTGGTGGCAGCAGGAGTTTGGAAATAAATATCTCTATTTGGCACTGAGAAGTAAAACAGAGCTCAAATTTCTGTGGATTGCCTGGCCCCAAGTTCATGCCTGAGATCTCACATTTCTGTGGTAAAGGAAAATTAAATCTCAGAGTTTAAGATCTGGAGTTCAGTGCGGGTCTTTATTAAAATTCATCTGGCCTCCCTAGACTGTGAATACTTTGAGTTGACCTAGATGGAGCTCTTGATAAAATCAAGCTCTCATGGGGCATTTCCAGTGTTTTCTGATAAAAGCTTAGTAGAATTGTGCTAACAAAAACTGAGATACTTCAAAGCAGTGATTATCATCCTAGCTAGAAACCAGAAACACAGTGGCATGTGAAAACAAAGAACAAACAAAAATCCCAAACCTCTGGAAAGACCAACCAAGCAAAAAGCTGGGCAACAGCCATTCATGGTGGTTTATGTGTTTGGTCCTGGGTTCATTCAGACTATACCTCTTCAGGGATGCTGCAGTCAGGACTATGGCTGCAGCAGGCTACCGACAGAGCCCTTGGGGAAGTGAGTGCTCCCTGCAGAAAGCAGCTCAGCTCTGTGCAGGACCCCTTTCTCTAGCAGCAGCAATTCAGGCAGGTACCCGATGTTAAATGAGATGACTCTAGCCTGAATGTATTTAAATTTATTGCCAGATTGTGTCTATGACTGTCCCACATTTTTTGTGTGTTTAGGTGTGCATTTTTGGCTTTGGCAGTTCCTTTGAAAGATTCCCGCTTCTCAATCTCAAACCAAAGGCAGTACAACAGATGGTACTAGGGTTGGCTGTTCTGAGTTTATCCATCCAAATACACACATTGCTAAAATGGCTCGTTTGTCCTAGGCAACCTAAGATGCCCTGGAGGTATCAGCATTTTGTCGTTCAACTTAGTTCCCATCATCACTTTTCTGCTCAGATTATGCCTACTGTCCTTCCGTCATCTCCCTCAGTCAAAAGTGCTGTTTCTTTGGCCAAGCAGAGATTTCTGGCTCCAGCCCAGTTTAGCTTCAGAAGCTCCATATCTGCTGTCTCACAGGCAATGGCTATGTGCTTCCATAAATCTGTCAACGGGTTTCTGTGTGAGTAACCTCAGCATCAGACATACAATAAACAGCACACCTGAACAGAGCCCTTGAATTAAAAAGACAGCCTCCCACACTGCTACCCAGGGTTTGCTCTACAGACAGTGCACTTAGCACTCCCTAACCACTACCTTTTCAGCTGAAAATGTTGCATCGTACTGTAAGTGACAGCGAGGAGAATGAAACGCTGTCCTTCTTATTTGGCAAGCATACACCTGTGTTCTCAGCCAGCTTTGTTCATGTCCGTTCCTAAGGAAATGCAGTTCAGTTGATCCAGTCTTGGGTAGCAACTGAATGGCTGTGAAGGCCGTGCAAGCTGCACTACTACAGAACGGGTCTAGCTTAAAGAAAGGTTTGTTTATGCAATGATGCGCAAGCTGGAAAGGTCTCACTGCTGCTAGCTTGATCAAAAGAAAATAAAAAGTAAATGATTCTCAATAAGGTGTGTTTGATTAGGTGTCACTGAGAGAAAGAAAATGCCATTTCATGTCACTTTTTAGAAAGCACAAGGTGTGTAACTTTTGGGGATGATTTTGCTCTTGTCTAATCTTCAGATTCAATATTAAAATCTCAAACTTCCCAAAGGAAAGAGATTCTGCATCTTTTAATGAAAGATAAAACAACAATATAAACATACACAAATTTACAGAGAAAGGATCAACTTTAATACATCTGGAGTAAAAGGTGTTCTTTTTTAAATATGGTATAAAAATAAATGCAAGAAACATTAACAGAGAATATACAGACAACAGACAAAGACACAGGCTTTCTTTCTCAATGTGAATACATCAGTGAAATGAAACCTTCTGTGCTAATTTATTGTGCAATAAATGTGATGCCATATGTATATTTATTAATATATGCATTTTTTACATTTCTTCCAGTTTTTGATTGACGTATTTTTTTAATAAACTGTGCCTAGCAGAAGCTTTTTTTTCACTGTACTTGAGCTTGCAGAAAATAAAAAGACACAGATCCAGCTTGATATGAAGGAGGAAGTGAGCAGACAGTTTTCGAAATGGAGGCATCGAAAGGCTAGAGAGTCCCTCGGAGTCTGTAATGCCTTAGTATACACAAAAGAAAACAAGTCAGGTCCTTGCTCATGCAACATCTTGTTCTACTGTCCTCTGAGTCAGGCAATCAGTGAGCTACAAAGTATGTATAATGATTTGAGTCTGCTTCCATGCTACAAGGTGATCCTTTTAGTAGGACTGCACTAGACTGGTTAACCTCTTTGATGTGAGCGATTTCCCCTGAGGAAAAGATAAAAACAAAAAACAAAAACAGAAAACAGAGGCATGATCACTGCAAACCTGTTCATCAGCAACCGCTTAGTGTTGCCACATCACTGTCAAATAACTAGGGGCACCAACTGGAGTCTGTCAAATCTTAAATAAACCACAGGAAGCCCTCATCCTTAAACACCTGCACTGCCAGCCATCCAGATCGTTTCACAGAATGAGCCAGCAAATTTAAAGGCCATTCTTGAATGAGGTTGGCTTTGACTGAGGAGAAACTAATGCTGGGGGTTTTGCTGTTGGTCATACCCAGAACTTGAAGGTGGCTCCTGCATGTGAGAATGCCTGTGCCACAAAGATGAGTGTGCAAACTGCAGTAGCTCTGTCACAAAAGACTAAAAGCTACCTTAGAGTTCAGGTAAGAAAGTAAGAGGCAGAGTGCATATAGGCAGGAAAGCAGCTTTTCCATGAACTCAGCTATCGGTTTGCTGAGACCGTATTTGTTATTTATAAGCAACATTGGTCAGGTATATTACATGTGAACGCATAACACTGCTTTGAAGGTGTCTAGATTTCCACATTGGTTTTTTCCTCATCATTTCTCCTGTTGCCAGGATGCGGTTTCAGTTTTTTAGCAAGTTCTTTTAATAAGGTATAATGACTGTCCCACAAGAGTTAGGACTACAGAGTGAAGAGGATGATATAGGGTATGTCACCATGGTATATTTCAGGCAGATTTGAGCTTTATCTGAGCCAGACAAAAACCATGAAACCACATAAAAGAAATCAGCTCTCCTAAGGCCACATAAAAGGATTCAGCTCTCCTAGGGCCATCCCACCCTGTCTCGAATTCAACAGAGGCAGAGCTGGCACAGCAAGCTTACATCACTCCTCAAAATACCACAGGCATACCCTGATAATGTAACATAAATAGATCATAAAACATTAAATAGCAAGTGGCTCTGTCTAACTCTCCGGTTAGATATTTAATACTTACATTTATTGTATTGTTCATTTTAAGTGCACAACTCGGAAAACTCCAACTGATTTCAAGGAGACTACAGTAAGAAATACTGTAACTATAAAGAGATGTTACATCATCTGCAGTAAATGGTAAATTAACGTATTCTGCCATATCAATGAGTTGTTAAGTAATCTGCTGTATTATAACTCAGTGGAATCACACAATTTAACATCTCTTGTCATTACCAATTAAATTTGTGCTTACAGGGACCTCCAAGTTGGTTTCAAGCATTTGCAAAATGCAATATATCACTGGGTCTTCACAACAGGAAAAATAACTGGCTTATTCTTTGTGCTCTGAAATAAGTTGAACAAATCAAGATGAATATTTCCCCTGCAATGTATTTTTTAAGGAAACTCATGATCTGCAATGTCGGGTTAGACTGCTCATCGTATCACCTGACAGTATTAATACTCGCTTCTTCAAAAGACGGAAAGTGTCCTTCCTGGTGTGCTGTGCTGGTTTCAGCTGGAATGAAGTTAACTGCTGGTATAGTGCTGTTTTCTGGATTAATGATGAGAATGATGTTGATATCATGCTGATGTTTTAGTTGTTGCTAAGCACTGTTTATACTAAGTCAAGGACTTTTCAGCTTACCCTGCCCTGCCAGCGGAGGCTGGATGTGCACAAGAAGCTGGGTGGAAACACTGCCAGGACAGCTGACCCAACTGAGCCAAAGGGGTATTCCATGCCATATGACATCATGCCCAGTATATAAACTGAGGGGAGTTGTCTGGGAGACACCACGGCTTGGGAATTGGCTGGTAAGCAGGTGGTGAGCAACTGTATCATTCATCACTTGTTTTGTATATTATTATTATTATTATTATTATTATTATTATTATTATTATTATTACTATTATAATAATAATCTTTATAATTTATAATTATCATTATCACTATCATAATCTCCCCTTCCTTTTCTGTTCTATTAAACTGTCTATATCTCAACCCACAAGTTTTACTATTTTTTCTTTTGATTCTGTCCACCATCCCACTGGGATAGGGGGGTTGTGTGAGCAAGTGCCTGTGTGGTGATTAATTGCTGGCTGGGGTTAAAACATGACACACACTCTCTTCCCTGTGTCTAGCTTTAACTCTGTCACTTCCTACTTACATTAACGTCACAGCTTCTTGACACTTGTTAAATCTTAAATTATGTTTTCCTCCAATGTAGTAGGTAAGCTGTTACACTAAGACATCTTTTCTTTTTAAATAGTCAAAAAAGTTTCAACAGCTGTGTGGCACTGGAATACAATTTAAAACAGCATGTACAAAATTGAGTGTTTTATTAGGTGATTCACGATTGTCAGCCTTGGGCATAATCTAGTAAGACATTAAGCATATGCTTATCTTTGCCTTTGATGAAGCTATTTGTGCTTAATTTTACAAGTCCACAGGCCTGGCTACTTTCTGTAAATATGTATGAGTTCCCTTTAGTACTGAATTGCATGAACCAGTTAATTAAAACAATTAAACCAGAAGATCTCTATCAGCTATTGCAACAATTTGCTCAATACTGCACTGGAAAGCTGCACAAGCTCTTCAGGGATAAAATCTGTGAAGTATTTTTTTATTCTTATTTGCAATGATTGATTATTTTGGAGTTGTAATTCCCTGGAATTTTTAGAAGAACCATAACTAAGTTCTAGTATCTCAGGAATGAATTGTGGTATCACAGAAACTATGAAATTTTTGACCTAAAAGCAGGCCAAAACTAGTTGTTAGTTGATGTGGTTTGTATAAGCTTCTTCTACATACTATTTGATTTTTCCCCTATAAACACAGTGAGCTGTCATGACAAATTTGTTCTGTACTCTACAACTTTCAAACTCGGTTCCAGAGTATACTTTTACTATAACTCTGCACAGCAGTTTTTCATAATTAACACTTATAGGAAATTTCCAGGTTTACTCAATTTACAGACTGATGAAAAAAATAATTCCTTTGGGGTCATAATTGAAGAGCTGAGCCCAGCTATTTCTTTCACATACAATGCTAATAACATTTCCATATGCCAAATTTTGCTTTAGGAAACTACATCTAGTAGGCCAGTTTTGAGAGGTGTAGCATATGAGTCATCACACATAGGAAAATGTTTTCTGTGCTAATGAGATTAAAGAACAATCAGAAAAAAAATTGAAAGAAGTAGAAGACATTTGTCTGAAGAATGAAAAGGAGACCCTTAATATTTTCAATATATTCTTGCTATCAACATTTAGAAGTATATGGCCAAATTCTAAACAGGATTAGGATTTTTGGTGCACTTTGCACATATGCATTGAAACTATTTAACAATTTTACTAATAATACCGAGGCCAAAATGAAACCTTTGCACATACCCTGACAAGGGAGTCAGAGCATGAGGAGGCAGCAAAGCTGTTGGAGTGAGCAAGTGCATCTAAGAATATGAAATCAATTGGCCTCAGTGTTCATGTCCCTACCTTAGTAAATTAACTGTTTAACATTGAGTTGTCCTTTCAACTGTACTTTTAGAGAATTTAGTGGGAAATTACAAAACCCTGTGCAGATTTACGAGCTGCTAAATGCAAACGTGCTGACTGACCTATTTATGCAGCATGACACTAACACCAGCAAAGAAGTCAGCAACAACCTCAGTGCACACATGGCTTAGAAGAAATCACTAAGAAATTTATACAGGGGCTGAAGCTGAAATATATGGTAGAGGAAGATCAAGTCTTTTCCTTTTAGATGATTAATTCTCTTCCTTTCTGCTAAGCAACCTCAATGGCTCCTTTATCTTGTTTCTTTTTTGCCAGCACAGATGCTACTCTCCAGGAGCTATACTGGTAGAAGTAGAGGTGAGACTTCCATGCATCGGGCTGGGTGTAACACAGAAACAGTGTGAACTCTGCTGTGACATGTGAGGAAGGGAAGGAGGTTAGCATTTACTGAATTTGGGGTGTGAGTTGTCAGCACAGTTGCAACGCTAAGTGGTTGCATGTGTAGGAAAATCCTTCTGCTTACCACAGGGATTTGCAGTGCTCTGTTCTTTTATCATTAGAGCCCTACGGTTTCTTGGAGCAGTTCATAAATGGGAGGCAGCAGCTGAGCAACTGCCTTCCTATTTTGGCTTGTTCCAAATCGGATGACACTCCTGATTTCTTTCTCCTTTCATGCTAATCTTCACACTTACTGTTGACCTGCTGCCATTTGTGATTAACCTACAAACTCTTGCCAGATGGGGTAGTTGGAACTTGAATAATCATCTGAAGCGCGGGGCAACACGTAAGATTTTCCAAGGCACCAATGCACTAGACAAGTGTTTTTAGTATGTTTGCCCTAGCCCTGCCCCTTCAGGTCTATATATCTCTCTGCAGAGTTCTCATTGTTTCATCAGTTCTTTTTAGTCAAGTATCAATAAACCATCTCTTTCCTGAAATGAAAACAGCCCTAAGTAATTTCTACAATTACTTATTTTAATTATTGTTTTGTATAGGTCAAGTAAGGAGCTTTGTGATTTTTTTATTCTCTGACTAGCTAGTTTCTGTTTAAATTTTAGGAATAACCTGTAAATAAATTCAGAAGTCTAATTGAGATTTCTTCCACGAATGTACATTGAACATAAGATCCCACAGCTGATATCATATTGAAGCTCATTCACAACAGGCCTTGGTTGGATTTCAGGGCTAGATGGACTTTGGGTCTGGCACAGTAGAGCTCTTGTGTACGTAAGTTTTACATGTTCATATAGGGAAATTTCTTGATTAACAGATGAAATTGATATATGATCTGCCTTGTTTCTCAGTAAAGGGACAGACTTTAACATGACAAGAGATTACACTGGTTTTAGCACCTAGAAAGTCTAACTCCCACTGGTAAGATCTGAGGAAGCTATTTCTATGAGTGTTAATTTCTGTCTCTAGACCATAATTTGCTATGTCATGTTAAGTGACATTGGACTGAGCCTCTGTGGAAATGGGCTGCATTCAATGGCCTTTACATTTCACATCTCATGCATGAAATGGTCTAATGTTACTGGGTTGGAGGGGGAAAACATCAAAGGACATTGGTAAGCAAGTTCTTCCAGCTAAGTGGGAGAAGTCAGCTGGAAAAGGTATGGGTAATGTAAGATACAATGATTTTAAGCTCAGAGTTATTAAGTGGGGTCTTGTTTATGAGGTCATGAGTGAACATAATTATCACCTGATGACTCTCTAGTTTAAAATACAAACTGATTTTCGCCTGTTTTGTACTGGCTGTATTTCCATAAAACATCACAAACTTGCAATGAGCACATTTTTTTTGCCTCCTCTATAATTGGGCAGCAATGGATGAAACTCTTAACACTGATGGTGGTAACTGAAGACATGACACCAATCACGTGATGATGGAGAGTGTTTTCCCAGGCAGCTTTAAGGAGGGGGACTGCACCTCCTTGCCCTGATAACTTGGCTCCTGGTGGGACAAGAAAATTTGCATGGGGTGGAAATGAAATTAGCCCACTATCCTGTAAACCAGATCCCTTTGTTTCAGGCTTCCAGATGGGAGTTCACAGCTAAGCACCAGCCTAGTACTCACAAAGGTGTCCTGCTCAAACTACCAGTTGGCCACTGTCACAAATCCTGCATGCACATGAGAAATTAAAGACAAAAGTTTTCCTTAAAGAACTTCTTTATTCCCATCAACATTATCAGTGCATATTCACCTCTTTTTTTATCTGTAATGTAGATGTTAGTATTTGAGGTGGAAGACATTTCCTGTTTTTTTAAACTTTTTTTTTTTAAAATATGATTTTTTTTCCCATGTAAGCTTCTCAGAAGAATTTCAGTTTTTAAATGCCACAAAAACAGCTGATTTTCCTCTCTCTACCACTGTGGCAAGCAATGAGATTCTCCTGCTCCCCGACTTAAGCCTTTAGCTTTCCTACTCACCTCCTTGGGGACCTGCAAGTGACTAGACCTGAATTATTCCCAAAGAGAAACCCGAGGGGCTGAGCTGGCCACAGGGGAGCACAGAGCATACTGTCACCACCACTCCCCATGCCTCTGAATCAGAGTTGTGACGCTTGTGGTTGCCGGCTTTACTCCCAGGCAATGTGCTTATCCAGTGGCATCATTCTAATAGTGCTGAAGTGTGTGTGCTCTATGTTTTCACACAATACCTGGGACTGTGAATAAGTGAGGCAAACAAAAAATAGCTGTGCTTACTACTCAGAGGTGAACTAGAAAGTGTTCGGTAATAAATATTACACATAGCAAATGCCAGTTTGCTATTACTTTCTATCATATGTGAATCCAGACTTGTTTCCAACACTATTCATATTGTCTGTTGCAGACTGCCAAAGGCATTAGCAATTTTGCACTATAAAATCTACAGAGCAAACTAAATAGCCAATGGTTTTAAGCTGAATACTTAGGGCTTTCAAAAAGTGCAACAACTTATTGAAAGTTTTCTGGAAAGAACTCTTCAATGTCAAACCAATTCAGAGCTGAGCCTAGGAATTTTTTTTTGTATATATAGTTCCACATTTTTTTTTTCCCCATCAGATTAGAATAATGATTTATACTAGATTATTTCCACTTAATTCAAGGAATAGTACAGAGGGATTGCCCTTACAAACTTTCTAAACTTTCTAGTTTAACAAATGTTTTCTGTAGCAAGTATAACCCACTTTCAATCGTCACTGATCGGGAGCCTCTTGTAGTCCTCATCTTAACAAATCAGGTTATGAATTACAAGGTCATCTTCTCAGGTTCAGTCCCTAGACACAACCAAGGTTACTGGGTTTATTTAAACACTTAAAATGGAAAAATTTAGTATAATACAAACCCACTTTGATATAAATGAATAAAAAAAAACCCAGTGAAAATTAGTCTAAGTTTTCTAAACCATCAGAGGACAAAACTGTAATTTTCATCTTACTAGATCATAAAGACACGACAGCATTTCTCCAGGTAGAAGATGACCTGTTTCATACCATTTTCTGTATTAATCAGAAGAAGAGATCTATACCACAGTCCCTCACTTCACAGTTGAACAAGTTAATCAGTACAGCACGGGCTATTCTGACAAACGTTTCCCTCGTCCCTGCTGGTTGGAACCACTGTAACAAGGTAGATAAATACTTATTATAAACTCATCATAACTGAGAACAAGAAGAGAAGAATAAGAATGCCTGGTGGAAAGAGGTCCTGGGGCAATGAGTGGTGTGAATTCAGTCATCTTGGAGAAAAGGTTTGCACTTGAGCATCCTGACATTCTGGATTAATTTGCAAGACTCTGAGCTGCTGATCTAATAGAGAATATAGATCAAGCAGTGGCATGCTTTACTTTCATACCTGACCCGACTTGACAGACTCCACCTGGATCCACAGGTAGTAGTTTGAGGAAAAGCAAAACCACAGTTTTTATTTTATAGCTTGCTCCATGAAAAAAGAATCACCCTCTTCTACTGAACAAGTACTAACGCTTCACATCCAGAAATCTTTGTTCCCATTTCTAGCTCACAGCCAGTTTATTGGGCCTGACTTGCATCTCTCCTATTCGGGTACTTCTGCCCTGAGATGAGCATGATGAAAATCGGGCATGCCTGCAGGGCGTTCCAGTGTTTGTGCACAGAGCTGCTGGTTTATCAGTAATGCTGCCCTGAGAGGAATCACCCAAGAGTCATCTTAGTGCCTTCTGGCCTGTCTTTACTTTTTCTTTTCTTGTGCTGTATTTTCCTTGCATCTGTCTGCAGCTTGCTATTTTTCTCCTCATAGCTGTTCATTTACATACTCTTTACCATAACCCATTCCTGATCTGTCATCTGTTTAAACTCCCATGAATAAACATAGTTATTGCAGTTTGCCAGGCACTGCGACTGGGAAAAAGCCTGGTTCTCAGAGGTCCCAGGTGTACTACCTACACTCTACACTCTCTTTCGTTAACATAGGCTCTTTCATTAATATGAAACTTCTTATGGAATTATCATGTATAATGTTATCATGTACAATGTCGTTTTATAGGTCAACCTGCTTAGACAACACACAAATCACACTGCAACATGCTATGGCAACACCACCATGCAAAATACAGGGGTTTTTGTTTCAAACATTGGGATAGTTTCCTTTGTGACTGTTTATTTACTTTTTAGTGTCCTTTACTGACTTCATCCCATTGAATCCAAATTTCTTCTGATTACAGTGGATTCAAAGGATATCACAGAAAGCTTTTACCTATAAGAAAGTAGTTAAAAAATTACAGTTTTGTTTTAACATGTGAGATATTCCCATAGACTCACAAAACTTCATTCTTTCACTGTGTTTATTTCTTTTCTTGATTACTAGAAAGTGTGTGTATATATATATATATATACATAAAATACTTGAGGAAATACTCTTGAGCCTCATTACATGGGAGGCAGTTTCTGAGAACTGCTTCTCCTTGCCTAGAAACTAAAAAACAAAACCCATGATATTTGCTGAAAGCTCTCAGATTTTTCATTTCAACACACACAGCTCCACTAACCAGGTCACAGAAAAAGCCACAGACACACACGCACACACAGCAGCATCACCTGCACAATTCAACAGACAATGCAGACAAACTTGAGTATAAACCAAGATCTTTCTACCTCTTTTCATAACAGGTTAGTGCTCGCTCTCAGTGTTGGTGTACAGTTTTTATGGCATGGGAAAATAGGGATGTTTCTGCCCTACAAAAATAAATGTGTTGAATGCTTTAGTTTGAACTTTCACAATGTTAAAAAAAAATACCCAAAGAAACTGATTAGTAAAAAGAATCCCGCATATCAGCAAGTCTGTGGATCTTCTGGCAGGTGGCAAGAGAATGCCCACAGCAAATTTACCAGCCTTCATTTTTTTACCTTCATGAAACAGCTTTCGAAAATTATACAATAATAATAATAATTAAAAAAAAGGTTTTGTAGTCCGTCATCAAAATGAAATCCCAATCAAACCTTTGGATGTGCATCATCAGCATGAATTCTTTGGTCCTGAAGAAGCTGTATTAGATGTTAAGGAAGATGGGGAAATTATTATTTTTTATTTTTTCTTGGTGCCCAATGAAAAAAATGGGACAAACTCTTTTTTAGTAAAATAAAAAGGAGACAGGAAAGAAATCCAATATATTCAGACTGTGTCCAACTTAGTATTTTGGGAGGCACCAGAAAAAGCAACAACATCAAGCTGGTTTTCACCTTTACTACAAATAAAAAAAAAAAGGTGTCTCCCAAAAGGTCCATTCCTCCATGTGTATCTATTGAGCTCAGTAGGAAAGGGACTAGGGAGGATGGGTAGTAATGAAAGCACATTATAAAGCTGTCATTCCTAGGAAAATTCACAAACTGTGATAAATACACTTTTAACTGTCAGGTTAGAGAAGCAAAAAGGGAAAGCAGGGATCGGTGAGGGGGAGGGGAGAAGAATGTCCCATCAGGTTTACTAGTCTTCTGAGGCAAAAAACTTACCACATTGCGTGTGAATTTCTCAAAAGATGTTCGACGATCCAGTGTGTTTTCCAACTTAAATTTCAAATAAAAACAAAGAACCAGAAAGAAAAAGGAGGGGAAACAGGAAAGCAAGAAAAAATGGAGTAGAAAAGAAGGACTGATGAAACAATGGACTGCAAAAGAAAATTTGTATGAAACAGGAAGCAAACACAGGTATGAAGCTGTAAAACTTCTGCAAAACAGGGGATGGGCAAAGCGGATATAGGATTTGACAAAAATAATTTTTCATGGGAATAAAACTCTATAGATTTAAAAGAAAAACTGAAAATAAAAGGAAATAATGAAGTGCACATCTTGTGTTAATGAACTGACATTCACAAACTTAAGGACTTCACACGGACAGTTGTAGCTTTCTGGTATTTTCAACATCTCTCTATATTGCATCTTCAGAAATCAATGTTTGAACAAAAAACAAAATCACACAGTACTTTCATATAATTTTAGGTTGTCATTATAAACAATAGAATGCTATGGTGTTAATAACTACGTCGTTCCAGTAACAATCAGGGCCCTGATTTTGCAGACACAGGGCTCTCAGCTAATTCTGAGATCACTGTTTAGAGCCCACAAATAAAATTATTGACCATTACAAAAATCTGCATTGCACGAGTTGCTCCACATACTCTGGGCTGTGCCTGTTCAGAACTCATTCCATAATCTGGACTTTTCTAAGCAAGTATTACATACCAAGACATGAGCTTCTGTTTGACAAAGTGTGACAGTTTTTCAAGTCAGATTCCTAGCCTACTCAAAACTATTCATGTAACAACAGGGAAAGAAACAGAATTAAGGAAGCCCCTATATTTGTAGTTGAAATTAGAAGTTATTTATATGAATAAGATTGTTTCTAAACACATTCTGTAGCTTTTATAGGTGGAATAAAGAGAACAACAATTATTACATAAGCAAACTTGCAAACATGAAAGACTATTCTTCTGGGATTTTATTTTATTTTTTTTAATGTAATTGTAAAGCACTTTGCAATTTAAGGTGCTTCATAACAGAGAAAACAGTACAATATGGGATGTAAAAATAAAAATAAGTTTTGCTAGATTAACTTATTGAAACATGCCCGCATGCAGGATATATACACATATATGTATATTGAATTCCTGTGTGTATGTGACCCTCCAAACACGCCAAGCTGGTCACCTACCAGATATCCAGTTGCACTGGCACAGGGGAGAGAAGACTGAGTATTGTTGCAAACATAACCACCGCTTTGCACAGTGGCAAGACAAAGGCAAGATGGACCAATACCTTTTTCTTGGCCTGTAGCAGCTCCTGGTAGGCACTGGATCGTATAAAACGAGGATAAGAATCACTTTTCATCAGTTTGTAAATGTGCTCCTGAAAGGGAAAGGAGGAGTTGTTACTCCCATAAAAAAGACATATGTAAAATGGGAGGCAATCATGTGTGTCTTAGTTGTGGAATGTGTACCAGCTAGCACTACTGAATAGGAAGTCAAAGGACAGCAGGTTGTGGTTCTGAAGCTAAAGCCGAGTTGCTCTCTACTCTTCAAGCAGAAATCCCACCTATTTGTTATGCATAAAGAACACGACACACCATTCTTTACAGTCCCTATTTCCACTACAGAATTATTCGTCTAAGAATTTACAACTGAGTTCTGGCTGAAGGCCCAGTTTCAAACTCGCCTTCCATTCGTCAGTTTAGCTAAGTGACTAAATCAGGAGCTGGGGATCCTTTCTCATCAGATTTTCCAAATTAAGTTTCTGGAGATGCTTTTCTGACTTCACAGGCTGGGAAGTTACTAGTTTCTAATTCATCACCACAAATAAGTGCTTCAGTTAGGAAGGATATCCCCTGGGTATTCTTGAAAACATCCTTTGACAGAAGTTTGTTGTGCTATCCAGCTGACAATGTAAAAAGGAAAATACAGTTTTCCTGAAAAACAGTTCCAGGCTGATCTAATTTCCAAGATATTTATTCTTCCGAGGCATATGAAAACTTGGAAATCCTTATCCAGAAAATCAATTACACAGGCAGTTTATAGAGCTTCTCTTTTTGGAGCATTCTCATTTCTGTAGATTAAGAAAAAATCAAAAATCTATGATGCAGGACACTTTATAAATCTAGTTCTAGTTGTAATGTTAGGAAAGAGATTTGTAGAAAAAAGAAATCAGGATAGGAAATACTTTAAAAAAATATTTTTAAAAACCCCACTGACTTGTGTATGCTATATTTGTTTTTTTTTTTACTCAGACCCTAGATTTTACTATAGGAAAATTGTAGGACAGCAATCAGGAAACAGCAAATAAATTATAAAGTAAATGCTGTTTCTCAGCTTGGTAATGTATAAAATTAGTGAACAGGAAAAAAAAACAACAAACCACCTTGCTTGAAACTTATAGCAAGGTAAAATTAAAGCTGATTTTAATTTTTGTTGTATTAGGAATTATAGAAGTTATTCTAAGTGTTTTTCATGGCAGGTACAGTATGACCCTTTTTCCCAAAGAAATTGAGGCTGCCAGGTTGAAGTCGTATGCTGAACTGGATCAAATAAGCAGAGGTCTGACAGGAGGAAAAGTCCTGCTTGCAAAAAGACTTAATAATTCACATCTTTCATAAATGAAGGGGGGAAAAAAAAAAAGAGAGAGAATACAGATTTGGAAGTAGAATAGTGTTGAAATTTTACACCTATTAAAGAAATTGGATACTGGCAAGGAATTTAATTGTCCTTTAATGACACAACTGCAAAGACAATTTATTTTTAAATCTTTGATCTAGCTAGCTTGCTTATTTGTGCAACTTATGTCTGCTATACACTGCATTCCTAAATCTTCAGAGGGTCAGCAGATGCTAGCAAAAACTGTGTGTTTGGCTTAATGCACAGTACTTCAAAACATTGGGTATGATACAGTGTCTAATGAAAACTTTGTTGTTGCATCATAGGTTGCTATTCTTATAACAGCAAAATGAAAAGGTGGTAGAATTATTCCCCCTGCTATTTAGGACAGAGGCACTTTCCCAAAAAGCAGGAAGCCCTGATTCAATTCCCTTCTCTCCTTTGTGGGACTCGGCAGCAGCATCTCCTGACTTCCGAGATGGTGACCTAATAATCAAGCTGTAGGAAAATCTGCAGGGATATGATCTCAATCTCTCCTTTTGACACCTTTTCACTTTGCATTAATAATTAAATTTTCATCACTGAGTTGCTGATGAAAAAGGGAGGAGGGTATTGGTTCTACTATTTTTACTGTGGATCCAATTATTTTCTATTGGCTTTCTCAGAAGTTTGCAAAGATGAAATGTTAAGTTATAAGCCACCTGAAGTGTCACGTTTAATACAGAAGTACCTGTTTTACCTTATGAGGAAACCCGAGATTTGTATTTTAGAGTTTTGGGGTTTTTTGAACTTTTATTTCCAAACTCAAAAATATAAGTATTTTTACATATCTAGCTCTGGTCAAAATTATCTTTTGATGTTGCCATTCAAATTGTGACTAAATCAGATCAGTTGCCTAAAAGTCAAATAAGACATTTCCAGACTGTTCTTTACTGCTGTAATACCGGTTATTGAAGACCAGATCTTTAGGATCTTTGCCCAATGTTCTGTAGGTAGTAGTTTAATAAGTTCAATAAGGTATGGAATATACAACATCCATGAAATATGATAGCTCTGCACAAGCTGTTACAAAATGTTATTTCTCACATGGGTTGTATTCTTTTAATGATGAGAACCTATGGCTCCTATAAATAATAACAACGCTTTTGGACATGTACTGAGAGAAAAGACATTGAGCCTGTATCAAGAGAAGTCTTTCAAAGACAGATCTTGAGAACTAGAATCAATGTGTGTGTGGAGGAAGCTTTTCACCTGAGGAAAAAATAGGAAAATAGGAACACAAAAATATAATTTTTACTGCAGTTTGCTCTGTTTGAAGCCCACTTGAAGACTCTGTGCCAGGCACAGAAGTTTCATGAAGAGCTTTAGTAAGTCATAGACCTCATTAAATAAAGAATGTTACCCATTTGCATTGCCAAAATGCCATTTTAGGAAACAGAGCATAACCATTTAATTCCCAAATACATCTTACTTTTGTATATAGATTTCACTAGCCAATATCCTATTTCAAACGTCCCTAAACAGGATTGCAAACTGACCTGAGCATCTTCAAACGTGTATCTTCCAGGGTCCTTTACATTCTGTGTGGTTTTATCATAACTTTTTGAATCTAGATTGATAGCGCTGGGTGCACCTGGGGCAAGAAATTCTTGCCAGATTTCTTGGACACGAGCAGGAACTTCACGGATAGGCCTCTTCTTCAGGTCTTCTACTGCTAACCAGAACCTATGGCACAATATAGCATCTTGACATCCAATGCAGTATAATCATTAATGAAATGTTCACACTCTTTGCTCTTTAAAAGAAAAAAAAAAGTGAAGTAACTGAAGTTTTCATCTAAAATATGAAAATAAGAAAAATCTGTGATTTTATTTTTGCATTAGCATTCTTGTATACTGTCTCAGGCAATCAATCCACTTTAAGAAGCAATTACAAGCCTCTTCATGAGACGGGTGGGAAATCCTTCATTACTTATGTATGGGTAACTTGCTTATGGGAAGGTTTTCATTTAACTGGAATTAAACTGAGATTTCATTTCACCCAAACCACAAGGCTTATATTGCTTATAAACCTATGGCCTTTTGACATTCCTTCAAAAGCTAATAAGAACTTATGTTCTTGCTACCTACATGAATCTCTGAGTCCTGATAAACTATAAACCGTGTAACTGTAATTTTGTGACTATTACTCTACAAATCATTTAGAAACTGAAAAAGCATTTGTTTTGCCCTCAATAATTTAATTTCTTTCTTCAACATTGCATTTTTATGAATATTTCTACTAAAATGCTGAATGGAAGTGCCTGTTCTCTCTTCTTTTCTGCTACTGAGTAAACCAGTATCAGGCAGGCACATACAGTGCAGGCCAGTTCATTGCATTCTTCTTACTCAGTCTGAAGCAGAATCACAAAAAAGGTGTTGAGCACCCAGTGATCACAGCTAGCTAGCTATGAGCTTCAATAATCACTTCTCATTTGCTATTATGGTTGTTTTATCAGTATTTCTTCTACGGGTGTTCAGACTCTTTCACTGCACAAAATAATTCTAAATTCAACCAGGATCCCCTGCTTAGACACAGTGTGGATCACTTAGTTCCCCCTCCCCCTCCAACCCAAAAGCTCAAATGAAGTTTAACTTTGTTAAATATGCAATATATACCATCACAACTTTTCATTGTTGTTTTGGTACAGTTGATCCTATGAAACAGATAAACTGAACCTTGAAGTGAGTTAACTGAAATAAGTTGGATTCTACAAGGCTGACAAATAATTTGAGTGCACCTTTAGAATGTGGTGCCACCCTGTTTACACTGTGAGAGCAAAATGAACTCTCTTAGCTTAGTTCAAAACGGATAGGACAGGGGAGAGGAACAGTGGAACTGTACTCAGATTCCCCAAGAAAGCAAAATTATACAGCATCACAGAATTGGTAAGGTTGGAAAGGACCACAGTGGGTCAGCTGGTCCAACCTCCCTGCCCACACAGGGTTATCCTAGAGCACATGGCACAGGACTGCATCCAGATGGGTCTTGAATATCTCCAGTTAGGGAGACTCCACAACCTCTCTGGGCAACCTGTTCCAGTGTGCAGGAACTCGCACAGTAAAGAAGTTCTTCTTCACATTCAGGTGGAACTTCCTGTGCCTCAGTTTCTGCCCATGGCCTCTTGTTCTATTGGTTGGCACCACTGAAAAGAGCCTGGCTCCATCCTCTTGACACCCACCCTTAAGGTATTTATTTATACACATTAATAAGGTGCCCTCTCAGTCGTCTCTTCTTGAGGCTGAACAGACCCAGCTTCCTCAGCCTTTCTTTGTAAGAGAGATTCTCCAGACCCTTGACCAACTAGGTGGCTCGTTGTTGGACCTGCTCCAGGAGCTCCACGTCTCTCTTGTTCTGTGGAGCCCATAACAGCACACAGAACTCCAAATGCAGGCTCGCCAGTGTTGAGTAGGGGGGCAGGATCACCTCCCTCAATCTGCTGGCAATGTTCTTCCTAATACACTCCAGGATTCCATTGGCCTTCTTGGCCACAAGGGTGCACTGCTGGCTCATGGACACTTTGTTGTCCACCAGGACCCCCAAGTCCCTCTCCGCAGTGCAGCAGGTCCTGAGGGTACCACCCTCCATCAGGGTTCCAGCAGGTCCTGAGGGTACTCCTCTTTCCAGCAGGAATTCTAATATAGCTATTGTAACAACTCTTAAGAGAGGATAGTAAAGCATAGCAAAGAAAACTTTACAGTATTTCTCCTGTAAGACATTCTTCATTTGAGATGATTTACCTTCCAGGAAGCAATTAGTCCTTCATAGTCCTGTTTTGAAACTGCTTTGTAGCACAGGTGGAAGGAGACCATACCTCCCATTCACAAGACATTATGGTCAGCTCCACTCTACTGAGATGACTATTTTAGGTATTTCTACACCCTTTGACTTATATAGTATCTAAGCACAATCTCTCTGTCTATTGATCTCTTAAGTTCTCCAGGAGACAGGGAAGTAATATTGTCCCAGTTTTGCAAATATATTAATAATATAATCATGTACAGTGGTTTCTCCAAGGTCACAAAGGGAGTCTGTGCCAACAGAAGAACTTCAGTTTCGAAAATTCTGGGTAGCATCACCTATCTCTGTGAAATGCAATGTGAATTGAATATAGCTCTGCACAGAGCCTGGGGACATATCCTGAGAATCTGATGGCAATGCAGTAAGAACAGAGGCCTCATAACTCAAGTTTAAAAACTGCTCAGCTCACAAACTCTAATTCAGTTCACTCTGTCAAATTTGGGCAACCTACTTTGGTTTCCTTAAGCTGCTTTTGGTATTTGCATTTAAAAGTGTATATCCTGCAGTGCTAACCCCTTCAAATGTATCTTCTGGGACTGACTGATTACTTGTGTGTATCGAAGTCAGGTAAGGAACAGAAAAATGAAAGGGAAGGATGTTCTTTGTAAACACACATTTTCCATCACCCTGCAGACATCCTGAGGATCTAGTTCAAAGCTGTCACATTCTTGTTTGCTCCATTATATCACTGCCAATACTTTTGCAAGTCACCACAAACATGCCTTAGGATGCTATCTTCTTTTGCAAGTAAACTGTTTCCATATAGTAGGTTATACTCAATTATGGGGAAACAGATGGGAGATAAGTTTAACTTCTTTGAGCTTCCAGCATAGAATAGGGAGATTGTGCAGACACATCCTTACAGGCCAAACACCAGTTCTTTGATAGATTAATTTTATTTTACGCTTCTAACATCAGTATTCAAAAACCCAATTGAAATGATGAGGTTCTAAATATAGAAACCTCTGTAAAAGTGGGAAGAAAAGGCTGATTTCTGCAGTATGTTATGTCTACAGTGCTTATTTCACAGCCAACACAAATTTAAACATTTTAATCTACTGAGTGATCGTTCAAGAAAAAATGCCTGCCCTCCTCCCACAGAGAGTTAAAGTCAAATTTGCAAAGTTAGTAAATGCCAAAAATAAGGCTGCTACCTCTTGCATTTTCAAAAATAACTTTTTTCAAATATCCCATGGCAACCAAGAGCACAGATGAATTTGAAACAGAGTCTGCAAGACTTCAGCACAGGGCCTCAAATCAAAAGAGCTCTCTGTCCCCTTTTATAACTCTCTGTCCTGTGAGCTATGACCAGAGCAAGGGAAGACTCCAGCAGCAAACAGTATGCCATGTGCAACAGCAAGGGCAAGGAGAGGGGAGAGGGAGGACCCAATTGCATTTTCTGGACAATAATATACAGAGACTTTGTGCTACTTCGTGGAAGAAACTGGAGCTCAGTCTCTCTGCCCTTAGATGAAGCTCTGTATCTCCTGTTGCTGGAGGTTTGCTTTTGCCGTAGAGACCCTCTCTAGAAGATGCTCAGTACCATTTGAACAGAGATCTAAATAGCCGGGTATAAACTTCTCGTCTGTCTTTTGTCCCAGCATTTGGGCTGTCCCATGCTGGGTCACACGCTAGGTCACACGCCAGATGGAGAGCTGAGTGAGAGTGTATAGCATATGATAATCATACATGCAGCCACATGACACGGTAAAACATGTTGCAAAACATCTGGGAATTGTGTCCTCCAGCTGGATTACTTTCAAAGTGACAGTGGCCTTGAGGTATATACAGCACAGCTGCAACACAGCTTCTGTCCCATTAACTGACCTAAATGTCAGAGGCAGCCATTAGCAGATCCCAAATCAAGCTAATCAGTTAAATTTAGCACATAGGAACACAGAGTCAGAGAAAGGCTGCAGTGATTCTCCCCAAAACGCGTGAGGTTTAGGCAGAGTATGGAGACAGTGAAGTGAGAATTGTGTGGGCTTTGCACCCACTGCATGTGACAGGTCAGAGGACAGACCTTTCAGCATTTTCAGCAAAAGCAAACAAAAACCTTAACAAATTCCATGGAAAAAATCAGCTAACACTTGTTCAGGGGCAGGAAAGACTACTGTCTGATTTCTAGTCCACCTTCTTGCTAAGTACAACTCGGAGCTTCAAGACATAGTAGTGCTGAAGGGCGTCAAGAAAATGACACAGAAAACCATTAAATCCTGCAATTACCTCCTTCTCATCTAATCTGCAGAAATGACAACACTAGAACTTGGGGGTTAAGCTTGAGTCTGAACGAGAAGTAAAACACAGGTAATTTCAGCCCTGAGGATTCAATTTTGGTCAAGTTATTAGCATCCAAAACAAGGTCTAATAATCAACAGTGTGAAGGATAAACACCACCAGCGCCCATACTGTGTGGGAAAGTGTCATTACCAGCACTTCTGTTCAGACTTGCAGGACAGACATCAAGGACAGTTAGTCATTCTTCATACTTTGTAACACGCAGAACTCTCTCCTCCACCACCAGTGAAGACAGAAATGTCTTGCATTTAAAGTAAACAAGAGTGGTGATGAGCAATAAAGAACAAAAAAGTGAAAGTGAAATAGGTTGGATTAATAAGAAAAATTAATGCCTTGCACCATTCTTCCTCTTCTCAAGTAAAAGCACTATTATGATGCTACTAAAAGAATAACCAGAACCACTGAAGTAAGTTTAACATAAAATCACTGAAACAGTTTGTAGGCAACACTGCAAATGTTTAGTAGCGTATATGTGGGCTTTTATTTACATTTTCTACAGGACATAATTGAAGCCTCTGTCTCCAGTACAGAACACTTCTACAACAACATAAACGGATGAGTGCAAAATAAACACCTCGCAAAATCTCAGCTCAAAATCTCATTTATCAAGAGAAAACATCTAAATCTAGCTAACTCCTCAGTCCCTCTCTTCTTTTTCTGGACAACCAGAACTCAAAGCCCCTTTCCCCTATTTAATCACCCATTATGGAAGCTAATAAATGAGGGTAGAAGGAAGAAGCAAGGGTTCCAGCAGCTTTTCCTTCTGTGCATCATGGAATATGTCATATCACCACTCTTCCTTCACTGACTTGCGAGGCTTTTGCAGTCCTAGCACTGCCTTGGACATCACACCTACATCTCCTAGAGAGGAATGGGGATTTTCTATAGAGATGAAATAAATCAGGTCTCCAGGTGCCATGCTGCAGTAAGATTCATTTCACTCTCTCATTCTCTTTGAAAAGTCCTTTTTCAATGCTTGGGCAGCCTTGTGACCAAGCTCAGTAGTACTGGACCATGCTTATTCTTGTCGATTTTAAACAATGGTCACTATTTTTGTAATAGGCAGTGGGAATTTTATAAAACAATTATCCAAATCATATGTTACTTTAGCTATTTTTTCTGTGTAGTGAGCAGCATGCAAAGCAATCGCTCCAAAAAAATCTGCATGGTAACAAGAGATTACAAGTCATAGCCTGCATTAGGTGAATGCAAAATCCAACCTGGGTGTTAGCAAATTGAAATCCCACTGTCACGAAGCAACGGCACTGACGGAACTGCTTAGACAGTTTCATTCCTTTGCTATGCTTTGCAGCATCCCTTTAGAGAGTGCCCTACTATTAATTCCAATTTATAGGCAAAATAAGCTCAGAGATACAAGGTAAGAAGGTGAAACCTGGTTGCATTCCTAATCATTGCACAGTTCTTAGTTTTAATTCAAGGCTTAAGTTTCTTCATCCCTGTTCTGTTTCTTAAGACAGGTTCCATATCCACTAAGAATGAGATACTCATCCAGCTCAGACACTCTCAGTCCAAGTTAATGAAGCAGTAACACTGGGACTTTTAGCTACATAAGATAATCACACTTGAATAGAAAAGGTGTATCTGGTAGACTTCTCATTTCACATTTTTGGCATTTCTTTCACCAAAGCGAAGTATAAGACTTCTAATTGACTAATACTGAATCTCTCTCTAGTGTCTGCAGTCCCCTTTCTATGCTATGTACTGTGCTTGGTGGCTTGAATCCAGCGTCCCAGCTGTCTATCCCACTCTAGATTTGATGGTGCTTGTTGTGAATTTTATCCTGATTAGCTCTCTAAAAGGACAAGAGCAAACTATTGACTTGAGTTCACTTTGTTGCAGTGGGAAGATGTGGATGGAAATAAATATTTTTCTCAAGGCAGCTGTCAAATAAAAAAAAAAAAAACCCACCCCAAAATAAAAAAATTGCCACAGTGGGGTTAACAGGTGAGCAAAGAAATTCGCGGTCTTTAAGGTTTATTCAGCAGCAATGGTTGAAACCATCAAGCTTTTCATTTCTGTTAGTGAGAGCTATAACATTATGACTTCCATAAATAACAAGCTTTACAAATCCATGCTTTCTAACCCGACTTTAGGATGTGAGCCTAATGGTGGATTCACTTCCTCACAGTTCCAGAATTCATAAACGTAATTCTGAGCTTGTGAGACAGTTTTCCTTTGGTGAATCAATCATCCCACAAAGCACCTTTTCGGTGCAAGATTGATCTCCAGCATGATCCTTCCCAGGGACAGCCTTTAAGCTCATATTCACCATTGCTCAGATATTATATTTTATAATGCCATATAAGAATCTAGCGAGAGAGACAGAAGAGAAGGTGGCATGTCAAGGAATTAGCTCTGAATAAATTTTTCTAGGGAGTCTTTCTGGATCAGTCACTTGGAGTTTGCCTGCGGTTAGTGTTGTAAATAGGATTAGAAGAAAGAGCTAGGGATTATTCAGGTAACAGTCTAGTTGGCAGAGAGACAAATTGATCACAGAAAAGCATAGAGGCTGCAGCACACACTGGGCTGGACAGGTTCATGTTTGAACAGCTGCTCTGCACAAGGAACTACCAGGATGCTTTTATTTTTTTATTTTTTATTTTTTTCCTTCTCTTGGTTTTCCTTTTCATTTTACCACTTGGATTTTCTAGTTTAAAAAAATCTGTATCTGTCACTAATTAAGTTATCAACATACACATACAGGTCAGGCCATATTTCCATGCAGATAATGTCAAACAAAGCAGTTGGAAAATACCATGAAGTCTAGAGTATCTAATATACATTTGTGATACAAAATTCAATGTTGGAATATGAATACGGTCAGCAATTTAGAGAAGTCTATCTCAAATTATGCTGCTGACAAACTTAAATTAACAACAAGGAGGTCTATGCAATTGCTCAGCATTTATGAATCAATACCACAAAGTGCTAAATGCCTCTTGTAAAATGCTACATAAATGTAACCTAGTATGAATGGCTATGCTGCACCACTTTGGAGGGAGAACTGGCATAGAAAAAAGTAGTTTAGGTTTTTTCTGAATTCTGTGTGTGTGCAAATAGGATTTTATACTCCTTATGCAAATGGGAAGTGATATGGATGACATCTGACAAGAGGGTGGAATAAAGAGAAAAATACATTGCACATACTTTTATACTACATAGTTTGACTTATCTATAGAAAGGTTGTTATTAATCACTCTGAAATTATTCTCACTCAAATATGCCTTCCTCAGAACAGTGACAACAAGACATGTTCTTAGCCAATGACTATCATTTTTAAAAATCAAACAATTGTTCTCCGTCACAAGTAATTCTGTATATATACATAAAAAAATAATATTTAAGCTTCATACACCTTTCAATTTTGAAATTAGTGAGGAATCTGAGAGCTAGCTGTCGTACTACTTCTGTTGTGACAGATTCAGGGCTACTAGAATCTTGGTGGAGATTTCAGAAGACCAACGATCCTCAGAAACCTGACCAACAAGTCTGTGAATTTTACTTCTCAATCCCATATTAATTTTTTAACAAATTCTCTTTTTTTAATGTTAATGTTTTCATAATACTGGACTAAAAATATACTGAACAGGCTTTGTATGGGTCAATGTTTGAAACCTGTTTAATAAAATGAGCTGAGATAAGTAGTTTGACCAAAAGTTGGACATGAATAGGAAAATATGCTTCATGTGAGTCTCTGCAAACCATATCAATCTTTCCCTCAGCCTGAATATGGGAGCAGGAAGCAATCTGCATGAATGGATCCTGAAAGGTAAGACACAGGAAAATTTTTGAAGGGATCAAAAAATTAAAAGAAAGCTATCTTACAAGCTATTAAAAAATAAAGTCCCTCTCATTTACCTTAAATTTTCTGAACTGAATTCTGACTCCAGGAATTTGAGAAACTGCTCTCTTCCCACAGGGTCTTTCAAAGCTTCATCCATGCCAAACCCCCATCGTTTCACCCTCTGCTGTCCAGGCTCTTTGCTACAGAAGTAAAACCAGAAGAACTTACAATCAGCAATACTTCAGTATTCTAATACTCAGTGTTCGTAACTTAGGCTAAGTCCTAAAGTTGAACCACAGATTTCTCACCTTCCAGATTACTCATACCTGTGCAATGTTCAGAGATGAGCAACCAGGCTGTTAGTACTTACACAGGATGAAGGTAATACACATGCATTTACACAGAAGAATAAGGACTTCTAACTAGGAAACGTTACCAGCTTTTAGAAGTTGTCTTTTTTCCTCACACTGGAACCCTGGAAACTGGTTACTGTAACTTTTTACACAGATTTATTAATCCATAGCTCTTCCCATCTTAAGAAACAGAAAAGCTGGAAAGACCAAAAGGATATTGTATAGCCTTTCTGCCTCAGTATTTTCCTGTAACACCTCTGAAATCTTCAAGTTTCCAAAAAAGCCTGTTATATCCCCTTACCCAAAAGAAGAAATAAAATTATATACCTTGCCTCCAGTTCCCAGAAAGTGGTGTCATCTGATATCCAAGGGTTTGAGGGATCAGGGGGCACAAGGAAAGGATCGTATTCCAGATACTGCTCTGTATAAGCTAATAGACTGGAAAAACAAAAAGTATCAAACATCGTCATGTCAGGAGGAGAGGAAACCTGACCAAGTTACTCCAGGTAACAAGTTACCTTGCATCAACTGAACCATAACAACCAGATGTGCACACACTCAGAAGTCAGCTACAAGCTCAGGCTAAATATGTTTGCTCAAGCCTTTTACAAGTAGACCCCCGATGAAGGAGGGGGTGTCTCAGGCCTTACCAAGAACAGAAATAAAAGAAACTTCAAACTTTCCTAATACTTCCACATAGATCCTTTTAGGGCTCCTTTAGGCACTAATAAGTCAAATCAGGCAACCTCTTCCATGCACATTTGCTTTCGTAAAGAAACATGTTTTATACCCCTATGGTTTTAATTATCAGTTCCTTTAAAATCTGTTCTAAAACACTGCATGCTATTCAGGTCATATTGGCCCTGCAGCTGCTGGGACTCCTTTTTTCCTCTTTTAAATACTGTTAATATTTTTATTATTTCTTAAGCAAATAGTACTTCTCCCAAGTTTATTGCTTTTCAAAAAAAACCCATTTTCTTTTCCAAATTCTTCAGTATTCATGAATTGGTCTGACTCAGTTGAACACAGTAAAAACTTTGCTTGCATTTCAGTAATTTATATCTCCCATGCACTTATTCCCACTTTCCCCATTTCCTTTTGCTTCATAACTATTGAAAATTTGACAATTGAATAAAATATTCTTTCAATTCCTATTTATTTCATATTTAGTCTATTTTCCATTTTTACTGTTCAGAAAACACAAATTCTTAACAGGTTTTCTTTACAAATATATATTTATACGCATTTTTATGTGTATGCATACATATATATATGAAAGTAGACACATATGCACAAATAATAGGATGAAGAATCATTTGTATTTGGCCTCATTTCCTTAGTAAGTCTCATGCAGCTTAACTGTCTGCAACCTTCACTATTTCTGTATTTGATGTGTAAGACAGAGCATTCCTTTTCTCTAGCTCTTCTCTACCTCAGCTGTCGGTCTTTCTGAGGGGCTTTTTATTTGCTTTTTAGTCTCTTCCTGACAAATTTTGGTCTTATTTGGAGAAAGATTCCTACTAGTGTTACATCCTCAGACTCATTTTGTTCAAGCACCAAGTTCTCACTCAGCCAGCTCTGTTGATCAGTTCCCTTGTTTTGCCAGTGATTGCTCTTTAGAAATATCAAAACAGTAACTCCAGACCTACTTGTATTTAGCTTCCCTGCCAATGCAAGGTGAAACTTGTGACCACTTGGTTGGAGGCTCTTTCAAGTGACCCTTGGGTCTATCAGAAATGGATCATAGAATAACTGGGCCATCTTTTATCAATAAAAGAACTTCATACCTCCCACTTCAAGTAAACTCTCACCAGTTACTTCTGTGACATATGAGCTCTCTTGTCTCTTTTACTTTGAAGCTATTTCATACTGACATTTTCCCAGTAGGCATCAGTCTAATTGAAAAAACAGAAGATGTGACAATACACTTACCTCTCTGCAACTTTTGACATTTTTAATCTATGTCTGTCTAATTGCATTTGCCAGTGCTTAATCTACGAGAAAGGAAGGCAAGGAGTGTTATGAGTAATTCATTGCTTGACTCTATTTCCATAACTTTTTTATTAGGGCTGTTGCTTAACCTTGATTTATCATAGGGCACAGAAGAGAAATATATCTGAGTTAAAACAACATTTCACCAGTGTAGTTCTAAAGTAAATGGAATTTTCCATCAAATAGAAAATATCATACAGAAAAAAAAAGTACCCAATATAACATTTTCCCTAAAGGTTCATCAACAGAAATCCAATTAGCCTTTTTTTTTTTAGTTTTTTTGAAGGGAACTACTAATTCTTCAGACATTTACCTTCCCTCAATTCTAACACCTCAGGAAAGATTAATGAAGCATGAGCAGTAGGTAAATGTGTGAACCCATACATGCATACACAGAGAGATAAGCATACCCCAAAACCTCAAATCAGCATTGAGAGAGAGCTGCCTACCGCTAAAGGGGCTAATGGGCTTAGATATGCAAAGAACCCACTAACTGGACTGCTGTTAACTGCCTTCAACTGTTTAATGCAAGGTACGTAAAATGCCAGGTTTTGTCTCATTAGTTTTAATAGAAGTTAAATCCCTAAATCCATGTATCCTGAAACAAGGGAAAGGTTTACTAAACATTTGCTAGATCTGTTCTGAACACACTTCCCAGTTACAATAATTTTTTGTTTTCCTAAAAAGTTAATTTAAAAGTGCAAGTTTGTAGTTTTTTTTTCAAACCTCTTGGTGTAGTTCATCTTCTGTGGGTGGCTTAGTCTCTGGTACTGGTGTATGAGTAGGGCTGTGACTTCTAATGTCGTTTTGTAAGCCGTAGACAGACTACGCAAAAAATACAAAACAATTATAGTTTCTTTCAGACAATGCTTTCAACACATGCTCATAGTATCTGTGATGTATTAGTACGATGTGCTCAAGAAATTAGCAAAGATCATCTTTTTCTAAAGAAACTGCAAATAAGCTATGCAGTCGGATAAAATTGTGCTTCTATACCATGGTGTAAAATAAAGCCTCGCCAAACCTCACAATTTCATAATGCCATAGCACACAGGATCTACTTTTATTATGTCTCTATATTAAACAGTATAGTAAACATGGGGGGTGACACTGAAAGGAAGCTATTAGAGTAAGTGGAGATGACTGGTAGGAAAAGAAGAAAGAGTATCCCAAAAGGTACACTATCACAATGAATTCTACGGATGACTCCCAGATTTTCAATTACTGCTTGGTAAATTATGATAATCTGGACTTTTCAGTACCATAAATAAGCTAAGTTAAAGCATTCTCTGAATCCACTCTCCTTTTTAAAACGTATTTGTCAATGGGTAGACATGAAAATATACCTCAAAGTCAGTACTTTAGAGACAATCTACATTGTTATGATACAAAGGAAGTGTACTTCCAATGCATCTAAACATCCCTAGAGAATTTACACTGCTCATGTCTGGGTCCTAATTTAAATTAAGCTAATTTCCTCCACAATTTCTGGTCATCCGTTTGGGGCATAATTGTAAACTAGAGACACCCTTTTCATTAAGACCATCACATGAAGAACTGCTGTTATAAGTTACACTACATTTTTAATTTATTTTCTTTAATTACAGACAGAAACATTTTAACATGCTTTATTCAATCTACTAAACAACATGAACAAAGCATGCAAAAATTCATTTTATTTTCATTCTCTCTCTGTATTTCTCCAAAGCCTTTCTTATGCGATAGCATTTACCTAGTATTACAAATTTGTTGATATTAATTCATTTAAGAGCTTACGAAATAATAACATATATTCATGTATTTGTTCTTTGCAGTTGTAAGAAAAATCATTTTAAGAAACTATGGAACTTCATGCTACAAATTACCTCCACCTCCTGCTTTTGATATAAAAACAGTACTTACCTTTCTTGTTTTATGTGGATTTCTCATTCTTGAAGATTTTTTTATATCCACTTCGGTAGTGTTTACACATCCAGGCTATTGAAAGAAAAAGAGAGAAAAGTGTAAGGATAAAATCTACTAACAAATTCCATCCTGTTTTCATTAAGATACTCCTCTTCGTTTGTAAGGCTAAGAAAATAAATCATTAGAGGCATATAATAACTTGATGTTCTTCTCCAATAGTCCCTAAAAACCTAAACCTAATAGAGTCTAAGGAAACATCTCAAATAACGTTTTGTCTGGCTAATTGTAAGAGAGATTCTTTTGCTATTCAGCCTTGTTTGCTGGACTCTATGATAGTTTTCAGGACAGGTTTTACTGTGTATCTTTATGCTGAAAGTACTGAAAGCAATGTACAGAGAAGCAGGAAATATGTATATTATAAGACACACAGCACAGACAGGTACTAATTAAAATTAAAATTGCTATTGGCAGTATTTAGGAATTTTGGAGTGAGACTGAAGACCACATGCGTAGAACTTATGACATCATGAATTTGAGATAAAATAAATACTCAAGATAACAGAAACAAATCACATGTTTCTGCTTTGGTTTTGCCAATGAAGCCATACTATGTGCATCCTAGCTATCCCTCTAAGAAGCATTGTTGATGGTTGGACTCAATGATCTTGAAGGTCTTTTCCAACCGGAGCAATTCCATGATTCTAATGTGAGAAAACAAATAGAATTGCTTAATACCCACCTCAGCTGTGAACCCCAGGCTCCCTTCAGGAGCATCTGGTTTTCGGTCACTTTTTTAATGATGATCTTGTTTAAGAAAAGATGATAAACATGTGCCAAATAGGAATTTTTATCTTCAGAAAATAAAAAAAAAAGAAATATAAAAAAAAGCAAAACATGTTTCTGATTTGGCCTTCAAAAATTCATTCTCACAGTTCTGTAGCAGCCAAAGGACACATGTCCTCCAATTTCTCCTAATTTATCTTCCTTTCCCACTTCTAAGTACAAACTCTGGAGAAATCTGTTCTTCACCCATGCTGGAAACAACTAATAATACTAAATGCTAGTGCTCTCAGGTGAGTTTTACCTATTGAATTTGGAGGAATTACATTTGCCACTGAGAGTGGGAAGTGCAAAATCTGCTCCTTAGTGGGAACAGGCTTTTAGTGAAGGTAGGTTGTTTTTTTTTTATTATTGGGAGTAGCTAGGTGTAGAATTTATTTGCCAGACAACTGAGCTGGACTTATCGCACTGATCACACAAGCTTTGCCTTCTTATCATAATGTTAAATGCTTGATACGGCTGTAAATCTTCACAGAGAAAAATTTTAAGCATTTCTTCCCATAGGCAGAGCCAAGAAACAAACACATTTCATTAAACAGGCCAATGTTACTTTGCCTCTGGAAAATATTTTAAATAACAGGCTGATTTCTTAATCCCGTATGACTGTTAAATTAATAAATAAGTTTATATTTTGAAGTAATATATTAATGTGTTTTATCATATTATACTTGAAGTATAAGCAGTTCCTCAACACTAAGAATCAAAATAGGCACTTAGATAATATTCTCAAGACTGCATCTGACATGCCCCTTGAGCTAGATTTGGGAAGTGAACAAAAATGGTAGTTTTTAACTCATAATAACTTGCTTGTGAACAAAAATGGTAGTTTTTAACTCATAATAACTTGTAACTCTCAAGGACAATGAAGGTCAAAACATACAAAATTATGCATGATGGTCAATATAAAGGCAGAAAGTAATTTCACAGGGTGGTATACTAAGATAGAAAGTTCAAAAGAAAACAATGCATCTACTTTAGGATTACAGCAGCAGCTGGCAGTCAAGAAAACATGGGCTTTTAGCAATATCTACAGCCCTTGAACGCAGCGATTTGAATAGCAGGCACACTTACATAAGGCACAAACTGTTGTTTATTTAGTTTTCAGTTATAGTTTGTTAAAAGTATGTCCTAAAAATGGAGAGGGGAAAAAAAAATGAAGGAAAAAAAAAAAAAAGAGGCATAAACCTCATCCAAAGTCTCTTATTTTAGAAGATTTCAAGTCCACCAGCAGTAAATTGGTATGAACAGATCTAGCACCTTGCCCAGGTAACTTACACACCAGAACTGTGCAGATTGATGCAAGGGATGCAACAAGAAAATCTGGGAGATTGTTAGGAATGAAACAAGGGTGAAACTTGTGCTGGTTGGAAGCAGACCCAACCTAGTACTGACTCTACAGCATCCAGGGGATTCTCCCTGACACACGGCTGTTTGAAACCTCTCATGCCGAAGTAAAGCTGCTGTGGCATACTTCAGCAGGGCTGAAGGGCAGAAAAAGGAGCAAAGTGTGGCTGTAGGGAAGCTGATAAGAGAGCAGCAGCAGGTAGGTACAGACAGGGAAATGTCAGGAAGCTTCAGTGCAAAAGGGAAGGCAGCTAAAGAGTAACATTTTTAAGTTAAGACATCTATCACTAGAACTATACAATGCTGTTCTCATTGTTTCATTTAAATGTTATCCCTGGAAGTACCTAATGTAACTGGAGACAGAATTAATGTTTTCTTCTCAACTGAAGAGTATTTATTAAAATGATACTTGATACAAGATGGGATTTATTGTTTCTCTGGTGCTGCCACACTTCATCTGTCAATTTTTAGGAATAAATATCAAACATCTTTTTAATTATAACAAAACCACAAGCTTGAATTATTTGAACATTTTGCTAAAGGAACTCAGTCTTTGTGGGAAAACCTTTGCTGGACAACATTTCATTTTATTCGTATGCCCCCATTAACATAATAAGTATGTGTTTAGATACAATTACATCCAGCTGTGTTTTCTTTTTGTGTTGCTTTTTAAACTGGACTTCCATAGTTCAAATAGTGAGATGTCTGTCAGAGTGCTCTAGCTGCAAGATTCCCATTTCGTATGCAGTATATAATTTGCATACTAATACTGTGAATAGTTTTCAAACAGATTTCCTGGAAGACTTGAAACTTCTTCTATATGTGTAAACAGAATGCTTATTTCTTTCAGGACTAATATTCTGTATGAAAACAGTTCCCCTTCAACACACACAGAGGAAAGTCTTGTGACCTTGTTGAAATTATCATACAGCAAGATCATAATCAGGGGTTGAATTTAGCACTCATCTCTTTTTAAACAGCTGGCTGAAAATCTGTCATATATTCAAAGGAAACTTAAGTTTCTTTTCATCCGTCTGTTAGCATGCCCTTATCTCAAAGTACAAATGGCATTGTATTAATTTATAGCAAAGAGCATGTCAGTCCAGTCATGATAAATTCACCGCTGAGATAAACTGATGCAGACAAATCATATAAAAAATGACATACAGAAGATTTTTTTAATCCCTACCTCAATTATTGGATAATCACATTAGCATGTGTCAAGCAGCACAACTTTCTATTGATGCTGTCTAGGATTCTGCCAAGAAACACAATGGAAGGAAGAAGCTTCCTCTGTGAGTAGAGGAGGTCCAAGAACTCCAGGTCCAAGAACTTACAAGCTGGCTACAGTCAACATTTGAAAACAATGACCACCTGAGTGTATGTTTAGCTAAAAATAATCCACTTGTTGTTTATAATCTTTGCTTGATAACTGTGGGAACAGTGAATTAATTAATTAAGCCCCTGTAATAGCGCTAACAGTGAATTATTTTTTTGATACCTGTAGCAACTCTTTGGAAGAATTCATTGTTAGCCATGGTACATTTCCATTCAAATAGTGTACATTACCTAATATTTATACTCCGTTTGCTTTACAAATTTGTTCACTCCAGAGGCCCTTTTTTTTTGGCCCGGCCACATAACCAAAATCAATTGCTATCAATACCTTTTTGTGTAAAAATCTCTTTGCTATGGTGTACTTGTAATTCTAGTAAGTGTGAAATCCTCAACAGAAAGTAAATTAATGTTTATAATGACATCAATTTAAGTCTTTATGGTTTTTTTTTCTTTCTTAGAGAATATGGCAATTTAACTGTGAATCTACTTAAGCCAGGAAACCCAGAGGTTTTCTTGTATCTGAGCCAAACGCAGCCATGTATGTGGGAGGGAATAAGCTCATGCATTGCAATAGGCTGGGAACTGCCTGTCTGTATTGCTGCTCTGTAGAAAATGATCTAAGGGAGAAGCTGAACATGAGTCAGCAGCATGTCCTTGCAGCAGTGCAAACCACATGCCCAGCTGCATTAGCAACAGCATAGCCAGCAGGCAAAGGAAGTGGTCATTTCTTTCTACTCGGCATCATGAGGATACATCTGGAATACCAAGACTAGTTTTGGGCCCCACAAACAACAGAAAAAATATATTAAACATGGAAAAGTCAAGTAGAGGAACAGCTTCTTTTCTGCATGCAAAAGGGGAGAGCTAACTGTTGTTTTCTGCTGCCTAAAGGGGACTTGCAGAGGTAGACCTGTTCCAGAGGCACACTATGAAAGGACAAGAGACAATAATCAGAAATTTCAGTAAAGGAAACTCCAGCTATCTATAAGGAAATATTCTTCATAATAAAAGGAAGAAGTTGCTTAAGAGAGGCTGCAGAACCTCCATCCTTGATGATTTTCAAAGCTTGTTTGACCAAGGATCTGGAGAATCTTACTCAACTTAGAAGTTAGCACTGTTCTGAGCAGGAGGCTAGGCTAGAGGACCTCCAGAGGTCCCTCTCAGCCTAGGTTTCTGTGGTACAGCCTATGATTTTTTACAAGCTGCAGGGACTGACATTCAAATAATCCACCTTACAGATCACCCCAGTCAAGTATTCATGACAGTGTGAAATTCGTTGCCCTCACTTCCCCTGCCCACAACAGCAGAAAGGAAAGGCAAGACTGGTATTTGCTTCCTTACTGCTGTCTCTGTTCTCTGGTAGCATGTGGTGTGTACTCAATCCATACAAGCAAACCTAGAGAAAATTTAAGAAAACATAATCTCCCAGCCTCTTCAGCTAAAAATGCATAGGTGATATATAAAATAATTACCTCATTTCAATACGCACGCCCATAAATTCAGGGTGCATTAAAGCAGTAAATATTTAGACAGATTGATTCACATCCCTTACACAATTTAATTGCGTTTCAGTGCCAATACACTATGAAATAGATCTTTTTATTTGTTACAAATGTGAGTTAACTCGGTAAGTTTAATTGCAAAACACTAAATTTCAAGATCTCCAGGCTTTCAGAATTTAAACACTATAAATTTAAATCACAGGCATAGACAGAAACATGACAGATCCTGGCTTCCACTTGGAAACGATAAAGTAAGACACACAAATATAAAGACAAGGCAGAGATTGAAAGCTGTCTTTTACATTGTTTGTAGTAGCAGACTATCACAAATATAGCAAGCTTAAAATTTGAAATTTCCTGAGTGTGAAATGCTAGCGTTACCTTCTGTAACAATCTATTCTGCTATTTCTGTCATTGCTACTATTTCTGTCATTTTTATAGGAAAGGAGTCTTCTAACCCTCAGCTGTCACTAGTCATATCACTCACTTCAAAGTAAGGAAAGGAAGCTAATTACACAGTGAATGATAAGCAGAATACCAGGGTTCATTTTTATTTGTAGTTTTTAAATTCCGGTTTACTTGTGTAGCTGGCTGAACTGTGCATAGCTAAAAATCACAGGGAGAATAAGGGCATGAAAGTATATAAAAAATAAATGAGTAAAAAAAAATTCCAGTGGTACTCAGCTGCAATAAAAAACAAAACAAAGGAGTTATTAGCTGGAGGAATACACAGTTTGACTCTGGTTATGTGGGAAAGTTTTTTTTTTCCTAATCAAAGTCTAGCATCAAAGGAGACTTTAAAATCTTATATTGATTAAGTCCTCAGTAATGGCTAAAACTGAGGCTCTCACAGAGAAAAACACAGGCTATATTCTCCTGCAATGCACCAAATTTTGTTTCCCAGAGGTGGAATTTAATTGGAGTCTGGAGAACCTGCTACGGCTTATAAGGAAAGGTGGAGGTTTAGGTATAGATTATTTGGGTATTTTTGGGGTTTTACCTTATTTTACAGACTTCAGGATCAATGAATAGAAAGGTTTTTTCAGAAGAGCTGCAGAATTAACAACTCTACAGAGCCTCAGAAAGTCTCAGAGAAACTCATAGTACAAATGGTCAGCTCTTTGATCAGGATCTGGAAAAACAGCTGTTATCTTAAGGTCCAGTCAATGGAAGGCTGCATATTTCCAACCCTTTATAAATTTCAGAAAACTGGGGGGTTTTAGGGTCTGAAAGCTGTTTAAAGCATAGCTCACGGTATAGCTGTCAAATCAATCAACCTCAACTAAGCAATGAAAAATAAACCCAGTAGCCAGTTGCCAAAACCTGCAAATATGTAGGAATGTGTATTGATATTGCTGCTAGGGGGGATCTCACTGGCCTCTGTTACACCACCCAGGGCAGTAAAGCCAAACCAGTGATGACAGGGACTGGGCTACAGGAACCACTTCCTTTTGGTTGGAAAAAAGTATTGTTACTTACAACTGAAGCACTTAATCTTGGGTTTAGTTTACAAACAATTTAGGTGTACCTAATCTGAAACACTCATGAACTTTATTAGCCTCTCCAAAAGCCTATGGCTTAATTTCAATTTCCATCTGGTTCAGCTCTTTGAAAATAACTCTGAGAAATCAAGCGTGTAAGCATTGGGACTTCTCTTAACAACATCTCTAGTCACACGATCCTGAGTAAATTAGCAGATGTCTCAAGAAGGAGGAAAAATATTATGATGAGTTTAATTATTAGAATTAGGAGCGATGGACTTTTTTTAATTATTATTTTTGCAGCTTATACCCCATCTATCTCAAACGTAGCATAACCCAATAATTACAAACTCTAAACTAAGTTGGTTGAGTATCCCCTCTGCAGGGTCTAGCTACTTAATGAATATGGTCTTTGTTCCACAGTTGAAACTGATGATACCAGAGAGTTATTTTCTTCCTGTGTATATAGTGACACTGTAGGTTTTACATAAGTATCAAGAGACTATCATGTAACAGAAGGGACTAACACCAACTTTTCTTCTCTCTACTTGGATTTCCAAGAGGATGTATGCATGTCACACACGGTTATAAAAAAAAATAGTATCATATTCTCAGCTTTTGCACAACTACTTTTAGCACGACAATCTCTGAGGAAACATACCTTTTTGGTTCAAGTGTGGGACTGACACACAAGCACTGTGACTGGACTTTTGATACCTGCTGTTAAGTTACAGTGCTTTTACAGAGGTCCCACTTGCATTATATTTCTAATAAGAAGCAAACTCAGGAAGGCAAATATTTGGATTATAGAACGTTATGGTCATAGTAACTTCATATATAAGTTGTAATAAATATGTAAGTTTGATGATGACTTTGTATATAGGTTCTATCAAGTTTTCACCTCCCTAGAACTCCAGACCAAACTTCACTAAAATTAGCTCACAATTTTTCTAGTTTTTCCTATGGTCTCTCTCTTCATTTAGAAATTAGCTCATCTGGGAAGTACAGTTATACCTTCCAATTAACACCTATAAATCATATTTAATTATTAGGAAGCAAATCTCAGGATTATTCTCAAGTATAAATTCTGTAGGAGCATGTTTCAGATTTCATTCCCAGATGCCTCACAAATTTGGCAGATAATCTGGGAAGAATTATTAAACCTGCTTGTTCTACTAAAGCATTAGATATTTTCCTCAATTTCTTCAGCCTTTTCATTATGTATCTTAAAAGAGATGTGTTATGCCACTAAATACTATCTTTATGGAACACAAGATAGGGTAAATGATTCCATTGCATGGATTCAGGGTGACACTGAAATAAGCAAATAGAACTTAGAACTGGATTTGCATAGAATAGCCTCAAATTTGGTTATATTCCTTAGTATGAATCTATTTTTAAAATTATATACCTGTCAATATGCTGCAAATATCCCTGAATATAGTGATCTACAATCAAGCAGTATTATGGAAACAAATTAGTTGCACAGAGTTTAACTGCTAAAACCTGTTTATATTAGCTGATAATGCCATGTATAACCTGTTGGCTTTTAATTAAGTAAATATAACTTTTCATTTTTTATTATTCATTATTCATTCATGGAACTGGTATTTCAGGCCACAGAATGTCCAACATCAAATCTTACTGAACTGCTTCCTACAAAGGAAGGGATTGTCTTAATTCGTAAGAATTAATAAAAGCTTTGTTAGGATTAAGTGTTCTCTTCTATTGTAGGTTTTAGTACAGAATTATAAAGGCAGCATAGAATAAATTTAAATGCTCAGTACATATCTTCATTAGCTAATTTAATTTTGAGACATTAAAGAACAGAGATAAGTAATGTAAAGTTCCAGATTTATTTATTATATTGAAATGAATGAGCAATAAATCTGACTGTGTCATCCACTAGAAATATACTGATGTAGAAATAATGAATTCTTGATAAACTGCAAAGAAAGGAATACACATTTAAGCATAAAGTTAAACCCACTATAGACAGCCCCACATGAAGGACAGAAAACTTGCTGTTTGGACTAATTAGTAAAATCAACACATGCTTTACTCAAAGATTTATTTGGAGATCACTGACTACTATCAAAATAGCAGTTGTTCCACTGTTCTGCAGTTAATTTAATCAAAACATGGCAAGGAGTGAAATTAATGGATAAAAGTTTAACTAAGACCTGTTTCTCTTGTTTGGACAAGACAAATGAGGTTCAAAGACCATCAGACAAAGGAAAGACATTTAATCAATTAGTTTGATCAAGCTTTAATTATGTTTGCAGCATGGTAAAACTGAAATGGTTTTCAAACTAAGAGATGGGAAGGCTCACTTAGCATAGAACTTAGGATCACTTAAAGTTTCAAAGATTTTCAGTATGTTTCCAAGAAAAGGAACCTGCTCTGTACCAGTTTTCTGTTTATACCTACTTGTCTTCTCAAACTAGAGTTCAGATCTTTTCCCTGAGTAGCATGAGCCACATTAAATTCCAGTGGCTGAGCAAACCAAGGACCTGCTTGGAGAGGAAAAAAAGATACAGAGAGATTTTCAAAAAATATAATATTAATAAATTAAACCATAAAATGAATCCATAGTAGATAGAGCATCTTGAGTCTTGACAGGGATTTTCACATTCTCACATACTTGCTTGTTTAAGGACAGATCTAGTGCAAAGATGGGCTTTCACCTTAGGAGGACAGGATTGTATCATATTGTTTTGTTTAAAAAAGATCTTTTAGTGGTCTGGGTGTCAGAGATATGCATAATATTCAAAATGCATATGAAAAGGATGTTGAAAGTTAATTTTTGAGACAAGTCATGTGAAACTACACCACAAGCTATACTACTGCATGGAAGTTATATGCTTAATGCTTTTTGAAAGTTAAATTAATTTCTATTTACTCTTAATTTCATGTTAATTTTAATTAAGGCCGTATTAATGTGATTTTTGTGTAAGTAAAGATTTCAGTATTTGCAACACTGTTGTATAAGGAAACCTGTTAAATTTATCTGGTTTGTTCCCCTATGCTAAATACTCAGAGTCATTATTACTTTCCAAATTTTTCACTCCAAAAGGCAGGAAACTGCTGTTTTATGGATTCCATACAGAAGAATTAAGGTTATTCACTTGAAAAGAAGTGACAACAGGAAAGTCTGACCACATGTCTATGAAAGTGTTGATGGCAAATATAGGTGACATTTAGAAATTTTTTATCTGCCCTTTGACTTACAAGAAGAACCTTGACAGAATGCTTTGGATTAAAGTAACAAATTTAATTCACACTGAAACAAAAATCAATGTATAAACTTTGCACTTATTAAAAAAAATCTTTATCCTTACTCTTTCAGCTTATTTTCCTAGTTGCTCCCAGAACTGGGTCTTACTAAAAACTGTAACATCATCTCATTTTTCTGTGTCCTTCCACCATCCCATCAGTTAGCTATTTCACAATTTCTGACCTCTTCACCATTCTCAGTTTTAACTTGAGCACTTCCAGTTTGTTGCACTGTTGCAAGAAAGCTGGTTTCTTTTTCCCCATCTGTCCCCCCCTTCCTCAAATACCAGATTAAATAAGAATGCTAAATAATGTGAGTTCAAATTCTTCCTTAAAATTCTGAGCAAGCTAACTATAAGGTTAATAAATACCTGCCTCAAACAGATGCAAGTATGGGTCATAAACATTATAATCATTTTCTGAAAATAAAACATTGTGCTTTGTTTCATTACCAGAAGGGCAATTATCTGAGACTGCCAATTGCTGCTTTGGCTGCACTCCCTGTCTGCTGGAGAGGTAACTCCCTTGTAAGGATATATGGTGAAACAGGTGCAAAAGAAGACATGAAAATTGTGTAAGGATACATCCCTAGAGAAGTTGGATGCCATGATTCACAACCATTTCCTGGAGATGTTTTAAAACTTTCTGAAAATATTATGATGAAGCAGACAGAAATGTTCTCTGGCTAAACAACTGGCCCAGAAAAGTCTTTTATAGCACACAAAGTGTGACATGAAGGATCATGCCATCTTAGCCAAGTTAAATTCAGTCTTTTGCTGAGTCTTTGAGGATGATCTTGAAGGACGGGATAAATAATTCATTAAAAACAAAAGCAATTAAGAAAAGAAAACACAGAACAAATAACCTCAAGTATCCACTGCATGACCCTAGCCACCCAGTAACATTACCTACTGGCTCAGATGTGGAGGGTCATGTTCAGACCACCTAAAATACAATTTTAAAATATAAGCAAATAAAATGAGATTAATGGAGATAGAATCTTATAAAAAAAACCTAAATAGAGAAGCAAGAAGTGTGGGATGTGTGACAAGGTTTAACAAAAATTAAAGATTACTTTTTGCCTAGTTTGCTACTAGGAAACCATGGCATGAAACCCCCAAGTCCAGAAATGATACATATTTCTGAACTTTACATCATCAGTGAATTATCTTAAAACCACATTTGCCCTTAGCATTCCTGCTGTCCCTACCAGACATATCCACCCTGGATAATTTGTCTTACTGTACTAAAACACAAAAATATTGGTTTTGTTTTTTGAGAAAATACAAAGGTTTTTTCAACTTATTATAGTTAAGAGGTATACAGATGACCTTCAGGAGAAAAGGATACTTCCCCCATTATTTTCTGAATTAATCTGAATCTCAACAAGTACCCAACAGTCCTTTATTACACATTTAATTTAAACTACATTAATGTGTCACTCAGGAAGAAAAGTGAATCGTTTGAAGCAGAAAGACCTCAGCTGTCCTTGCTCGCTACCTAACAGAGGTAATTTTACAGCAAGCTGCAGCTACTTTGCTCCTACTGTATTTGATATGGGTTTGAGAACATTTTAGGGGATTTACTGTTTTAGTATCTGTTTGTCCCTTTTCAACAAGTTCAAGATGATGAGTTTTAAAAAAGATAATAATTCAGGAAAGCTACAAGTTCTTTTATAAAGACTTTAATCAGGAGCATGACATTTCTTTTTAAATCAGAGCAACTTCTTAATTTCTCTTGCCTGGATTCAATACTGCTTTTTGTCCTAATCTTACTAAGCAATTTTCACTCAGTTCCATAATCCGTTATCAATAGAAGTTTCAAAATTAAAAGGAAGGCCTTTAAGATATGTTTACTCTGCCATCAAAAAGAGAAATGCATCACTATATGTCAGTAATATTAATCTCAGACCTATGTTAAGTACTGGCTACACCTTAGAAATAATAGCATGGACTTTATCCTTGGTCTGTTGTTTGGGACCTCAAGGGAGTTTATGTAGCCCTCCCTGACACACATTTCCATGGTTTTACTGTGATAGGTATCTGAACTAGTAAGATTAAAATTTGTTCAGGACTGTCTCTGCAGGCTGCAATTCCCACAGTTGAAGCTCAGTTGTGCTCTTTCTAGCTGCATTGTTAGATCTTTCTACATGAAGCAGCATCTGGAATTTACAGAAATTAGCAAGACGACACTCCATGTTACACTAAAATAAATACACAGCAAAATAAAATTAAATACATAGTGAGACTGCAAATGAAAAAATATTGGAATGGAAACTGATCAGTGAGCTACCAAAGCTGTTCTCTTAACTGCCTCTCAAAAGAAAATCTAAGAACAGGTAACTATTCCAAAAAAACCCCTCTCCAAAGCCACTGTCTCTCATTCATTTCCAAGCATCATCTCAGTCTGAAAACCTAGGAAAAAAATGAGGGCCAGCCAGCTGAGCAAAAGTAACAGCCATGATGACTTTCAATCATTTGTCTGTCTCTCAGACTGTGGCATAAATCTTCTAGGGCCTCTGAAACCACCTCCAGGATTGACTTCGACCTACGAAATAAAGGTGCTTTTTTCAAAGCACCTTTAATTTAATTTAAACAGTCTTTAATTTAAACAGTCACAGTGACATTTCTGATACCCAAATCATGCTCTTTTACTGCAGCTACACTCTCCTGGCTTCACTGTCCTATAGTTGTTCTTTTTTCTGTCTCCCATTCCTGTAGTGCACTGCTGCACTGTCCTTTTGGACTGATGGCTTGCTTCCCTCTCTTATCCCTTTCATCACCTTAAAGTATCTCTTTTTTTTTTTTTTTAAAAAATGAAGTGCATGTTCACCAATTATGTTCTATATGTAAAGGTTCTGTACCAGCCAGGAGGTAGAAATAAAGCAACTAGAGAACTAGGAACCAGGACACCTGCAAAAAAAAACCTCTGGAAAATATTTATTTACTCACCTAAACACAAAAAGCAAATACTGAAATATTTATTTACTCCTCAAAATTAATTTTCAGAAAAAAAAATAATAAACTGGGGTGAATTTTGAACAATATTGTCACTGCCCCAGCCTCTGAATTTTTATCAAAAGATTAAAAACTGTAAATCAAAATAATCAACTCCAGATTCTTACCCAAACATTCGCTAATTTTCCAAAATTTGCTGCAGAGTTGAAGCAACATTCCTGTGAATTTTCGATGGGCTTTTGGGGGCTTGAAAAGCCATTAGAAGTTGTAATTAGTTCTAGCATCACCCTCCTATTTTCAGTCCCCCCCTCTTTTATTTTTTATTCTTTTTAATAGAAGCTTCTGGCTTTAACTGTGACAGTTCATAATGTTTTCAAAATGAGAACTGCACTAACTAGTGAGAGGAGCTGGTTAGCCAAAGTATCAGCCTCTCCATTCTTCTATTTATACCTCCTAGAGTCAGGAGCCTTCATTGCTGACTGTAAGCCAGTTCTTTGACTCTGATATTTCCTAGGTATGTCTATAGCCAGATTAAAAACATCTGCTGGACCAGGCAGATTTATCCACAGTTCAGCCAAAGCTCTTAATCAGATTCACTTCCTCTTGTCCTGGACCCTTTAATTCTCTCCTTATTGTTTGCCTATATCTTGGCTTGAAATTTCAACAATTCATCTTTTCTTCCAAACCTGGAAATAGCATCTCATTCCCAGATCCAAAACCCTTAGATCCATTTCTGCAGCTAATATAAAAGCTGCCTGCCCCTTCAAAGTTCTCAGGTCCATCAAAAGTTTCTGTCTCTCTTCCATGTTTCTCGCTCCCATCAACATCAGATGGCAGATTGTTTTTTGCCCTCTTTCTTTATGTCAGTAACTGGACAATAATGTTGCAGTCTTGTATCTAATGCCTGTGGTTTGAATCTTTCACTTCAAATGATTTTCTCTACCTGACATTCTGAATCCTACCTAAAAATCCATTTCTTATACTGCTCTTTCAATTCCAAAGTCACAAGCTGAACCCTGTCCAAGTTTTTTGTCTTATTTGAAACTTTCTCACTGTATTCACACCTCTTCTACAGATATAATCAATTTAACTGTACTTCCCCCAAACAATTATTTTTAGTTAAGTAGCTTTTCTGTGTCACAGTGGAAGATATAGTGCATATTTGGTTTCATCAGTACCAAACTCTGTACACAGAAAATAAAAGCTTAACTCTAGGTAAGGGAAACAGAGTTCTATAGTAAAGCAAAAAAGTGTGATTAGTGAGTTCTCACAGTTTAATTAGAAGTTTTGTGACATTTGACACTCGTTTTCAAAGTTTTAGCTCTCAAAGGTAGGTGATTATGCAAGACTCCTTTTTTTTTTTAAATTTTATTTCAGATGGACTTTGGCAAGCAACTCAGACAAATCTTGTTTAGACGGTGTATGACTCCCACAGCACCAAGCCAACAACATCTAACCTTTCTGTACATTAAAAATAGCTTGGAAAGATGACCAGAGTGAAGTTGAAAGGCTTAGCAAGAAAAAAGTAGATTAAAAAAGAAGATTTTTTTAAGAAGTATTTTTAGCTATGCTGATAATTTCTGTTGTGTGACTCATACCTTGGGAAACCTTTGAGATGGTAATAGTCAAAGACAGATATTCAAGGAATCAGACACAACAAATCATTCAAAACCCCAAACTGAGTGTACACATATCTGCAGTCTTCAATAGTAAATTGATATAAACTATAGATTCTGCAAAAACAGAAGCCAGCCCCAACCCCCAGCCCTTTTACTTGTTCCCAGGCTACCCCAGTGCTCCACAGAGGCTGACATTTATCAGTGGCCCTGCTCACAGGCAGAGCAGCCCCACCAGCACTTACCACCGGCCGGTGCACATCCCAGAATGCTCGCTCCTGGCTGTCAAGAATCTTCCTCTCTATCTTGTCTCTCTTCTTGTCCACTCTGTCAATGTCATAGGATATTGAAAAGAAACAGTGTCAATGACAGTAATTTTAAACATAGGTAGTGCCCAATGACTCTTTCCCCCCACTCTCCCTTGAAAAAGCAGGCAAACCCAAAACTCCTCATTTTCAAAGAAACTTACTTTGCTTGTGCTTCAGCTTGCATAAATATAAACTCCCATTTCCGAGCAAATGCTCGCTGTAGCCTGGCCAAACTCTCCTGAAAATACATCACAATTTTAGTGGGTTAGGTTGCAAGTTATTTACTATTTAATAGCTTTTAGCTTATCTTCCCCTCCTCCTCCCCCCCCCAGATGTAATACAAGTAATGATATCTGTGCCAGTGTAAACGTACCTTACTTATCCAATATAAAGTCTTTCCTTGATACAAAATGGGATGGAATACTACATCTACTTTTGAATGCCCCAGCTATATTAGTTTTGAAACTAATGACAAGACTGGATGCAAGCTTCAGCAGAACATGAGATTTCTGAAGCATTTTTATATACTGGCTGCTGGCTGAATAATTTTGTAATACAAAGAAACACTCTTGTTTTGAAAGTACCTAATACTGAAAGATAACAGCAGTACTTTCCATACTGTATGATCCACGTGACAATTTCCATCAGTCATCTACACAAATCGTTTGAATTGAACAATGTTGGCTGCCTATTAATTTATTTAAAATACAATATTAAGCTATCAATATATTGGAAGTATAGGAATCTTCCAAGACCTCCAAAGCAATCCTAATTTTAAAAAGTGCAGGCTATAGTTCTTCACTACTGTACAGGAAATGTATATATCCTACAGCCTCCTAATGATAACATGGAAAATCTTAGCAAAATGCTTTCCTCCAGTGATGCTGGAACAGCTTCATTGTCTGTAACAGAGCTTTCCCAATCTCCCTCCAGCTTCAAAGGCAGCAGGATGCAGCCTGCCAACACGGAGAAGGCTGAGCTTCTTACCTTCCTCCAAAAAGACCCCAGTTTCCTTTGTGCACTGCTTTTACAGAGACTAAATGAAAATTTACCTGTAAACTTCCTAACAAAAAGTGTTTCTTTAACTGTATTTCTAGTCATTGTAAGTGTATCTCTGTGACATACTTACTAGAAATGAAGACTGCAGAGAGCGAGGAGGAGACTTTCTAGAGATCTTGTCAATAACAGTAAAGGCTCTTGTGGATTGTATACTGGAGATGAATTTTCTGAGGCATGTAAGTATAAAATTATGCATACCCCACAGTGCGGTACACTGAAAAGCAAGCTTGTGCCAGAAGAAGCAATAAAGTGTGTCAGCATGGTGCTGCGGCTGGAGTATTTGGCATGTTGAGAGGCCTGGCTGACTATCCTGCTATCATGTCACAGTAGCACAGCTGGACAGCTTTCAGTGCAGAGCCAGGGCTGTTTATGAATTTCATGTTGACATTTTCATGAAAAATTCAGGAACTTTTGGGGGGGATATGGATGGAATTCAAGACATCTTTCTCCTTAGTGAGTGCCATCCTCATAAACTAATCAAACTCCCTCTTTTTCCAGCTCTTTTTGGCCCCAATTATCTTACCTGGCCTGGGGCACAACACAACTTTCAGGGAAGTGCACCTAGTCTGACTCTCTTTGCCACTCACCTGACTGATGGGACAAGAGTTCAAGTGCCAGAATCACTTTTTAAGAATGAGATTTATAATTCTACAGCTATCAAGTGCTTTTGAAAATGTTGCTGGAGATCCTTCATTCAAACCTTACATAGCGTAGAATACAATTCTTTTCAAACACTTGTGGCATATCTGGGATTTTTGGACAGTTATTCTCATCCTGGGATGATGATTGAGCAGATTAAGATTAGAGATGGATCAAAATCTCAATTTTTGCCCAGCTAGCCTCACTACAGTCTCTCAAACAGCATTCATGAGCACCGAGCACTGACAGATCCACATGCTAGCAAAAGGGGATAAATATAGTTATTATTATGTCATTGTTATTAATATAATTAATATTAGTTATATTATTATTATTTATATAATAAAGATATATTTATTATTTATATTTTCACATATGATTCCTATAGTTCTCATGCTTAACAATATTTCACATGCTCATTAGGTCGAGCAGATAAACTTACTTTTTCCCAGGTACTTACAGCTTCATAGTCTGCTAGCTCTAGCCTTGCTTTGTTTTGCATTGTCCGCTTGCAGAGGTAAACAGCTGGAACAGAATAAAATAGCACAGAATTTGCTATGATCTCACAAACACAGCAGACCACAAATCTAGATGCTTCATCTCTATTTTACTGCTAGCTTTTTTGTTTTGATTTCTCCCTCTATTCTAAGAAGCTTTAAATACAGGATCAATGCTACCAGTATTGTAACCAAAATGATGGGTCAGATAGAGAGATTCATTAAATAATTATAAAATCTGCTTTATGCAACAGAGATCATATACAAAATGCATGAGATACTTGGGGTGAGGTTGTTTAATGGCCAGGGAACTAGCACATTAAAGAAAAAATGGCACAATATTTTTTAAACTGTGTGTGTAACTCATAATGCATAAGAGGTTTATGAGCTGCTGCTGCTCTATTAATCAAACAGATTTTTAAGAACATGTATACCTGGTTTTATTTATTTTTACTTTATATTTAGAAATCATAAAATTTCAACCCAAGAAGATTTTAGCTAAAAATTAATTCCAGATAAAATTCAAGTCTCATACAGTATAGTCTGCTATAAACAATATTTAAAACAGAAAATAATTTGAGACCAAAAAATTAAAAAAGTGTATCATTTATATATGTAATGTGAAAAAACATTCTTTCACTGATTATCTAGATCCAAAATCCTTCAGCAGAGCTGTTCTGCCTCCACCTCATTCAGACAGAGCAGAATCTTAAATAGTAAAAGGAAATATTTACAGCTAAATACTGAAAGGATGCAGGGATGAAAATTAAACTTAAGGCTACATAAACAGCACAGTGGCTTGCATCACATTGCTTGATCCTGAATTCTTTATATACTCCACTACCCTTGAATGAAGTACATTTCCAATCAACTTTATCTAGCAATGAATACTTCACATCAACTCTGAATATTGTACAGCTTCCCCCACCAGTAAGACAATGAGTGCAGCACAATTCCTTATTCTGCAATATTTACCCACTTCATTACATCAGAGCACGTGTGAGAGGGAGGAATCTTTTGATCAGTGTAGGTAAGAAAACCTTAACTTCTCTGTTGTCTCTACAATCAGCAAAAAGAGCCCATATTTACTGGTTGTGGTTAGGAATGTTCCCACTTTCTGACTGTCAGCTTGTCCACTACAGGGGCAAAGGGGAAAAACTTCACATAAGAACCTAACTCTTGCAATCATTAGGAAGAAGGAAGTGCTCATCTTATATTTCACTTTGATTTTTAAGGTAATCAGATCAATTATATACTTTACAACTCCATGGAAACATTTATTTATGGCAAGTTACCTGCAAATACATGCAAACCCACTTCAGTGGATGCTAGTGAAGTGGAACTGATGACAAGCACTTTTACTAACTCCAGCTGCAGCTACAGGTGTTACTTAACATAAAATGAAGTTATATTTTAATGCAGTTTTTTTCTATTTTTTCCTCATTTTGTGTGTGTTATCTGGTCTATTTTCTTTCATATTTCTCTGCTTTCCACTCCCATAAAAAGCCATGGCCCCTTTCTCTATTCCCTACACTCCCATATCCTCTCTGGTTCCAAAGCAATTTCTGTCTACAAAATCTACAAATACAGACACAATTCCACATCACACACCAAGTATAGCAGACAGTTTCTATAGCCTCAGTTTCCATGCATTTTAATATTAGGATACACTTACACTAGTGCATTGGCATGCATGCTGAAATGTCACAAAAAGATGAGGGGATGAATTCTGGACCCTTTGTACCTAGGCTGCATCCACAACCAGTGCAGTGGTAAGAGAATACTGAGGAGAGAAATGGTCTTTGTCATTTAGCTCCTTTTACAGTGAAGCATTTTTCTCTCTTTTCCTTCAAAATCTGTTATTTCATTGAACAAGAAAAATAATCGCTAAACCCCTTGAACATATTAGCAATAAAATACATATTTAATAGAAATGTGTATACAGTTCTGAGAATTCCAGGGGTCAAATTTTGTCTAGTCCAACAAGTCTATCACCATCTGAACAGAAACACAACAAAGTCCCCGTTCTCTGCACTTGATGAAGACTTTGTAAACCACATTCTTATGGTCCCTGAACAGGCATCATTAGTTAGGTTAGCACCTCCTTGAGTCCCGTTGTGGGTGTATTTTGGTATTAGCATCTCCTGCTACCTCCAACAGGAATTGTTGATGCAGAGGTGGCTGACTGTCCATCTTTCTGTCAGCATACCTTTTAAGAAAAAAGCATCTTCACATCAGAGAGTTCTCAGCACTGGCAAAACAACCAGCAGATCACCAGGAGTAGGAGAAAGGAATTAGCTTGCCACGCTATTAATCTAGTACTGTAGCTAAGAAAACCTTGTCTTCACTGTGTGACAGTACTGCAGTATCTTCTCTGCAGGGTTCTTTTAAGGACCCTTTTGGCTCCAGCTTCACAGCAAATATAAGAATGGGATTTTTTTCATTATGAGAATATCTTAGCCAAAAAATCATGTTCATCTCTCAGGCATTTTTCTCTGGGCTATCCAGATCGTCTCCCTTTCAGAAGTCTAAAGGTTACAATATCTCTGGCTTGGATTCTTTATGTCAGAAATGTTTCTCCGTGTCACTGTGGATAAGGTAGGATATGCCCAAGAAAAATTCAGTTATCTGGGAAATTAGACATATCTAGCAGTGTAGAAGAAAATAGTCCTGAAGGACATTCCTAGTCTTTGACTCAATTTACTGTCATTGCTCTGTGCTAACAATTACATCCTTATTATAGAAGTGCATGTTTGAGAATCTATTTAAGAGCTACTTCTAGTCACATGAGAAGCTGGCAGCAGGCTCAGGAATTTGAGTTCACCAGTTCACACTCTATCATGTTCTTTGTCTTGCTTGTAACAAAATTCACTAGCACATTGGAAAGCAAGAAGAATGTGAAAATCACTCATTTTCAGGCAGAACATTTGAGGACACAAAGAAATGAGGTTTCAGATTTTTAGAGCAGTGAGATCTGATATATGGACAATCCCATCTTTCACAGGTACTACTTCTCTTCTGCACCAAAACACGTGTGAAGTAACTGCACACGTTCGGTAGCCTGACCTTGAGCATCTGGGGAGGATGTCAGTCAGCCTCCTTCTCAAAGCAGAATCATGAGCCATCAGCATTTCAGAGAATGACAGTGTCTGCTTTTCTAATTCCATTGCTTGTATTAGTTGTCAGTGGTTTTATGGCTTCATATAGAAGAGCAACCTACAGAAACATTCTCCAACTAAAAGTTATTCTCTTTATTTATTTGGTTGGTTACCTATCACCCCCCCACCCCGCCAGGGTTCTCAGTACACCAAGGAGCTGTAATTGCCCTGAGCAGCCCACCCAGGATCTCCACCGAGGCTCCCTGCACCCATGGGCTGTGCTTAAGCCCAGCTACTTCCCCAGCTCTCTGCTTGAGCTACATTGTAGCCCAGTAACTTACCAACACTGCCTTGGCTTCCTGGCTTGACCTGGGACCTTCCTAGTCACTTGTCCTCACTTCTTGGTGAGGACATTGCTCCTGCCTGCACTGTTGCAACCCTCAGTTCTCGCCCTTCCAGAGCTGCCCACTCTTGCTGCTCCCTGACAAGGCTGCTGAAAAATGCTTTACATATGGATGAATGATATGCAAGGAACAGGGCCTGATTAATAACCTCAATTTGCTAAATATGGACTGCCACATACACTCTTATTTTTAGAGCCAGTGTATTCTGATGGATTTTGCAATCAACATAATTGCCTCCACTAAAGTGAATTATATATTAGACGCTATAGCTCGTGCTTTAGAAGTGACTGATTATCATGAGAAAACAGATTTGTCAATAATTTCAAAGGCAATATTAATATGCAGCATTTCATAATGAAAGATGATCAGTGATGTTTATAAATGGGCATTTGAACCACAAACCAGTACTAAAACACACTTTGGTAGCTGTGCAGTAAATACAGATTACTCACTCTTGAAAATTCTGTTCAGGCATTCGCAAAACGTGGGCAATGTGAGAGCTTAAAGTGAGATTGCAAAGGGTTCTAGTGAAAGTTGCATGAAGAGGGTATCCCGGTTTTCCCTCTTGCAAGTTTTTAAAATGTTAGACCCAAAATAACTCATTTTGATGGTTAGCTACCTTTGTTTCTTATTCTTGACTGTTCACTTGTACCTGAAAGCTCCTATAGATATTTTTCTTTAAATAAGATCATGATGATAAAGACAGATAACATTCTAGAATCAAGAAACTGGACTGAATACACAATATATTACACACACTGAAAAAAACCCCAGAGCTTTCACCCAAAATTTAAAGTGGAGAATTTAAGCTTGTTGCTAAACAGGGACTAAATCTTCCCTCTCACCATTGCAGAGAAAAAGCCTCAGGTAAGTTCAGTGGAAGTATAACCAGGCCTCTGAAGACCACAGATAATGCCACCTACACATCCACCACCATGTACACAAACTTAAACTCCTTACATAATTGTACCAGTGCCAGTGGTGCTACAGCTTGATTCAGCCCCAACTCGTGGGCGTAACTTTCAGTGAACACTCATTATCTCCACTGAGGCCAGATTAAATTTATACTCTCAGAGAGTCAGATTTCTGGTTTCAGAGTCAGTGTGTATATGCCTAGTCAGCATTTAAAAAGCAAGGAAAATAGAAAGTACCACAAGGTCTAAGGGTTTCAAAGTGCCCTGTGCGCAAACAGAAGTTTTTCCTCCATATGTGAGTGCCTGTGTCAGATGGAGAATGATGGGACAATCAGCACAGAACATGACTGCAGGATGGAGAAAATGAAATCAACTATCTCATTTAAACATCAGGATTTCTAGGGCTATTTATACAATCTTTAGGTCACCTCTGCTTTAATCCAATTAAAAAAAAAATAATTTTTGCTCTTTGCAACAGCTATTGAGTTTCACCTAGTCTTTAAAAAAAAAGATGACAACTTTTAGGTGGACAAATGGATCACCAATCAGCTTCACGCATCTATAAGAGAACTACACTCTTACTAAATGTTAATAACATTAAGCTAGAAGGAAGACCATGGTTGCTTATGTGCACTAAATTGCCAAATGGTCAGAAATACAACTTCTGAAACACTCCTCCCTTTCTCTACATTTTACTCTCTGACACACTATTTCTATAACACTTGAGGAAATCAATTTGATAATAGATTTAGAAGGGTAGAGAACTTGACAAAATAAAGCAAGGGCAAGAAAGAAACCAAATTTCAAACTACCAGAGAGCTCAAGAATTAGAAAAAGGCAAATTCATCTTCAACACACAAAAGTCCCCAGATGATGTTTGCTTGGGAAAGTCCCACAGGGTGACAAAAAGAGGTATGGAAGAGTTGTCACCCAAGCTACATAAACTATGGGATCAGATGAAGAATATCCTATTGTCAAATCTAATTTAAATTTGAATTCTACTATACTTCTTGATGTTATCATACTGCTTTCAATTTGAATACAAGAATTTAACACCCTGCTTTGGCACCCAAAAAAAAGCTTTCTACCTCCTCTTAAGGTTCTCAGATTGAAGGGAGACTCAAATCCACTTGCTAAAATGATTCTAAGAAGAGGAGGTGCGACAAATCCAAATACATTGATTTTGCATAGAAACCACTTAGGTCATGTGCAATCCAAGGCAAGATGTCAAAAGATGGAGAGTATTTTCTTCTAAACTACAAAAATTTGCTACAGGGATGGCATCAGAAAGTGGCCATTACTTGACAAAGAGGGCAATTACTCAGTCTCCCCTAGCAAAAGGCTATCAGTGGCAAGACAGTGCATGATGAGAGGAAAAAGCATTTGCTATTCCTGAAAGCTCTGATTTCCATATTGATAATGAAACAGACAAACCTATTCTATTTACTCAACACAGTAATTTGAAAGCTATTCTGAAAATCATGAATTATGCTTATAAATCTTGGAATTTCTATAGATAAGAAATTTTATCTCTATAGGGGACCTGGATGCAGATTATCAATGCTTTTAAAGTAATGCTTTTAAAATAATGCTGCAGAAAACACATACTTGGGTCAGTTACCTTTTCATATGCATGCATACAAATGCATTGCCCAAACACATTTTCCCTGTTCCACATATTATTGAAATAAGTTACACTTTCATGAAAGAAAAATTCAGGTAAGTACAAAACTCTGAAGTGCTGAACTGACTGGAAAGCATTTTCAGGAAATGCCTCCTGCTTACAAAGCCCTCACCGCAGTGATATGTCAACATCAGAATTAGCAAGGATCCAAACAAAGTGCAGGACATGCTTGACGAAGTGAGACTTTCTTTACATCATTTATATGACAGAGATAGCTCGTAATGAGTGAATTATGTAGCTCTGCAGAGAAATATAATGGGATAAGAATTCAGAGAGGAAAAAAATTTGTAGGTCACCTCTTTCATCTTTCTGCTAACGCAAGACTCTTTCCTAAAGCTCATTTGATTCGGTTCTGCCCAGATTAAATTTTATGCGTAGCAAGCACGGGCCCCAGTCACATTTTCTTGAGGGACTTTTCTCTTTGATAGACTGTACTCCCCACTTAGTCCTGCCACTAAGATCTTAGTCAATACATCCTGCATATGTAGTTTCTCAAAGCAAAATCACTCACTTAAGGAGCGACAACCCAGCCTTAGAAACACTTTAGTACATTATTTGAGTCTGGTGGTTGCTTACTACACCTAGAAATCCAGCAGATTTTGAGACTCTTTGAAATAGGTCCTTAAAAGAGGATCTGTATTAAGGACCTAAGAGGATTGCTTGTAGGAGTCATTGCTGACGTACTCTGGCTGACACTAGTTAACAAAAAATGAGAATTGGACATCAAGATTCAAGATTATAGAAGTGCAGAGCTCTCCAGAAACTATTTACACTACATTGATAAATTTCTTCTCTTCTCATGGCAAAATTTTAACAAATAAATTTGTATTGATATCGGAGAATCTCTATTGAAGAAAATGATCCTCTGCTACCAGTTTTGCCCCAAGCTCCTGAACTATATTTATGGATTGATTTCTAGAGATGCTGAGCACATGCAGTTTTCCAGCAGAGTTCAGGCAAGCAATAGGGTTTAATATTCCTCAAACACAAATTGCTTACTAATAAGTTGTTGCCAAGGGAATCCTGCCTGAGCATTTGGGCAAAGAGAGTATAAAATGCAACCTCTTCACAGTTCTACTTCTAGCCGTCTACTCCATGGAAAAGCCTGCAGCAAGATGAATGAGAGAGAAAATTCCTGAATGAGTCAAATTTTCACTGGGGGATTTGAACCTAGGCACATGAAATAAGAAGGCAACAAACTCTAGCAAGAAGCTATATGAAAATTTTCCAATATATGAATAAGATGATACATGATTGCAATTACTTTTTGTGCATAATGTACTCTAGCATGACTGCAAATTTGGCAGAAGAGAGGCAGATGATCTGGGTGTGATGGCTCATGTTGAGAACGGAGCAGTAGGGGCTGAACAAAGAGGTACCTGTCAGTTTACTCTTAAGCAATAAGAAGGTATCATTAGTAAGGAAGCATTGCATGAACAGACTTATTAGCTGATTATCAAGGAAATTTAAAAAAGACAAGACTTTTGCTTTCATAAAAACACCGGAGAGCAACAGCTATGAGACAACAACTTTCACATAGCAAAAGTAGATGTTTTCTTTATTTTACTGTAACTCTGACTGGATAACAAAGTCATGAATATGTATAGAACTGCCACAGAAATTCACAGGCAGCTCTTACCCAGACAGGGAGCTCGAACTTTTAAAGGGAATATTTAAGGCTTTTTTTTTTCTCCTGTGAGTGCTCTAATTTCCTAGATTACCTTTACAACACATGACTTTACCTAGAAGGCTACTGAAAACATGTACATTTTCAAAATTTGTGCTTCTTCACAGCAGCATAATTTAAGAATTTGCTTTGAATATATAGAAAAACAGTCCCTTTAACATCATTTACAGACCACATGGCCAAATGGTCTTAAACTCATGGTGCATTATCATTTATTTACTGTGTTCTCCATAACCTACCAAGTTTTTACAATCCTCCTCCATTTTTAACTCATCTGGAAGAAATGCACACAGATAAAATTACAAGGCTGAAATATCATCACCTTGCAACTATACAGATACAGTTGACTGTTGTCTTCTAGCATTAGGCCAAACCTCCTGAACACTGTAAGTGACTGTGTCACTTTCAAAATTTTCTTCTGTCTCTCCTTTAAATATGCTTCTTATTTTAATATGCAGTTAACTGCAAGAAAAGGTCTGCATGTCACAGACACTTTTGGTTCTAACCATCAACAAAAGTGCACTAGAGAAAATGAGTAAAAATTACTAATTCTTCTTCATACTTTCTACACCTGAAATTTTTATAAACCTCTTACATTGTCACAACTATGTTCATTTGTTTGCTTAGGTCTAGGATTGAGATTTTCAAACACAAAATTGCTATTTTGCTATGAATGGAATTTTTCCCAACTTTTCATATTTCTTATTTTTCTCATTCAAACAAGAGAACAGTAAGGAACTTAATTTCTCAAATTTTCAACAGCTGTGAGTCACTAAACCTCCAAGGAAAACTGACAGGTCTCATGAGAACAGAAGCAAAATACAAATGGAGTATGTGGAATTATATTTCCCCTTTCTGAGATGCAATGGACTTAACAAGTCATATTTAATTAACTTTTAATGACATGAACTGTTTATAATCTGCCAGAAAAAAACCCTGTCAGTTACAAAATTACACCTGTAAGAAAAGAGAAGATGATTACAGGTAGGTCACATGCTCACTCAATAGCTGTGTTTATTTCCCGAGCCAGTTTTCTGAACACTGATCCAATTCTATTTGTCACAAAACCAAATCTTAATTCAGGAACATGACTGAACTCACAGGAAATGCAAAGTGATTTGAACTACACTGGCCTTAAAAAAATAATAATAGTTAAAAAAATATTATTAATGTGCACACGTCCTTTCATTAATAAAATCCCACTGACACCAATGGGATAGTGCACAGAACAACATGTCCTGCATGGGTGGACTCCAAGACACACAGCATTAAACAGGTATCTTCAACATATGGAACCTAAGAACCTGAGTTTCTAAAAATCATTTGAAATTTGAGGCCTCTCTCTTGAGATCTCTTATGGCATGATTATCAAGAAAAAGGGAAGGAGATTTTCAGCACTTAGTGAAAATCAACAGTTTCATAGTAACCTTAGAATGATCAGAGAGTCAATATTTTGATAGCTACAATTAAAACCAAAGGCTACACGATTCTACATTGACATACAATAATTTAATTAAGGCTTTTTTTGCCACCAAAACATAGCACTGCACTATAGCTTTATTATGAGAACAGGTCTGCAGTTTCTTGACATTTTGGAAGATTCTGTTTTCATGTCTTTTTTCCTCAAATTTTCTTCAGATAAATCTTTTTTAATGAAAATATTTAATATTACAAGCTCATGTGGAACAAGAAATTATAATTGAGAGAAGATATTAACATATCATACAAAGATGTAAAGATTATTTCTTTCTGAGATAGCTCAGGTAATAGATGAACATATGCAGTTTCTCAATCTCATTTAATTTCTAGTTTAATATTAATTATTTTCCTGCCAGTATGCTACATTCTGGACAGCAGCCCAGTTATGGGTGAGTAATGGTAAACGGTTGGGAGTATTTTTTAAGCTAAAATAAAATTGTAGTGTGTTTTCAAAGCCTTGTAAAATTAGGCCAATGCCAAAGAAAGTGCTTTGCTTTGTTAATAACTTTGACAAAGGAAGATTACAGGGGAAGCCTACGTCTTGCTGGCCTTGAGACCCTAATGCCTGCCATAGTCATTAGTTTTAGGAGGTGCAGTTTCAAGCTTGTTCAGGACAATTCCATGAAAATGGAAAAACTGCACAGCACTACAATACATGACAAGTAAAAAATGCATTTGCATATCTCTAATAACATAAATTCTATTTATTATATTTTCTAGGAAGTAACAAAATTACTGTGAAAATCTGCAGAACCTCTTTAGAATATATTTGAGGTGGAATTTATCCTTTAATATCCTGAAATTGTTTCAAACCTACTTTAGATTTATTTTTGATTCTTGAATATTATGTTTTATTTTTCTGTATTCCTCTGATGATCATTTTTATAACAGTTATGTGATCCTTTATTCATTCTCCCCTTATCTACCCTCTCTTTATAGTCATATGAAATGTATCGGAAAAAAATCCTCAGGCCACTAGGCAAATGCTAATTTCTGGGACTGGGAAGATGCTAACCTAATAAGAGTATTGAAAAGTTGCCTTAAAAATTTATTTTCCTGTGAATGCTCTGGCATTAACCAGTTCTGGTGACAATTGGCCACCTCAGGTAGATCTAGTGCAATGCCCTGACCCTGTGACGTGGGGGAACCTGTGGGAAAGTTTCTTACAGGCTTCCAGCTTTGACTCATGACTCAGAAGGAGCAATGAGATGGCAGGGCTGGGGCCTCTACCTCTGCCACAAGAGAGCTTAAATTCACCAAGTGGAACATATTTTACAGGTCTTATATTTAAATCCCAAAAGCTTCTAAACAAGTAAATTTACAGTCCAACAAAGGCACCTCCCCGCATGATGAAGAATCTGATCCCGAGTTTAACCTCGTATTTCTGGCATGCAAAATCTGGACAGATTATATAAGATTATATATATTATATAAGATTATATAAGATTTCTATTTACTGACCAAAGGACGTAATACATTGCTCAACCCAGTGATCAGCCGTGACTAGAAAGTTAGTGCCTCCTAATTTAGATTAAATGCTATTAATAGAAACTTTCTCAGTCTGAGCTCAGGTTTGGACCTGTTAAGCATATATTTATGTATTAAAATCCCTTTGGTAAGACAATACACATTACAGCTGAACAACTCAACATCTCTTAAAACCATAGTAAATTACTTTCTGATCTTTAACATCTTAGGAGAGTATATTGAAGTGTTCCTCTGAGAGAAGCAAACAGCACTTTCAAGGAAAGAAAAAAACATTGTAGTAAGTGGTAAATCAAGCATTTCTTCTTCAGCAACTAATTTCCTTGTATGAAGTGGCTAATCACTCAGGTGTGGTATGAATTACTATTCCTTTGTAAATTTCAATAACTATTTGCTGGACATCTCAGTATTTTAAAGAAAGATGAACATTTTTCTCCTTCTATAGGATAAGTAAACTGTCACCATTTTCAATATCTATCTCAAAGGCACTCAGCCTTGCTGAGAATCTCAGCTTGAAACTGTTTTATTTAGAAATGTATTTGAAATTAAACTGTGTTCACTGCAGTTGAAGGAAAGAGTCTAAAAAGAAAGAGTCTATTGGAACCGTCCATCCCTGTGGTCTTCAGCTCCCAAGGAGCTTCAGCTCCTTCAGTCTTCAGGCTGAGACTGAATCTATATTACTAGTGAACATGCATAAAAATTTCAAAAAAGCTGCAAATAGAGTCTTTCAAAGTTTGAGTGTTTGAAAAGGTAGGCTATCATGTACATGTCTAGTTACCTAAACAAGTGACCTGATCTTCAGATGGGCTGAATACTTACAGTCCGTATTAGAATGAACAGGGGACTGCTCATAGATAATCCATTTTCTTTAAAAATTAGGTCACTATTTGTTGTATAGAGGCACCTAATTTTGGTTATAATTTTTAATGAATTTTTTGTAATACTTTACTAGCTATTATCTTCAGATTTTCCTGTCTAAGCACACATCAGTAATTACAATGTGTAAATTATGAATAAAAACCCAAGACACAGGCAAATAAACAACTTACTTTCTAATATAGTTATATTAGAACCGTATTACTTTCCATAATAATTAATTTTCCACACAACGTATGTCAGAAATAAGAGATCAAAACTGGGCACATCTTTGGGTCTGAATCTGAGAATAACTATTGCACTACCATCAGTGAAGTGTCCTCTGCTTCAGTGAGACTTTGTCACTGTAAATAATTACACTTCCTGGAGCAAACAGAAGATAAATGGCAAGGTGGGTTTTGATGAGTTTTGAAGCTCCCCTTCCTCCCCCTTCCTTGTCCCTCAGATCAACTCCAAATCTGATTTTAACAAACTTTTAATAAACTTTGAAAAAAGTAACCACACATTCATTTCCATACCAGCAATTCTTCCACAGGAATTACATGATATATAATTAAGTTCTTAACAGCGGGATGATTAAACAAGACAGACTGCAATGTTATGTTCACTCATATAACACATAATTCCCAAAAGTAATAGGAAAGATTTCTACACTGACCATAGTCTGTGTTTTCCGGCTCCCAACAATTTGATGGCCAAAAATAGGGTGTCTATAGACAAAACAAAAAAATAGGGAATTCAAGTTAGACAATGAAAGCATTATACAGTCTTTGGATTGATACTGGTTTTCAGAGTCAAATTACATTTTTCGTAGATCCATTCTATTCTTAACTTGACAATTTTGAAATGGGCATCAAAACAGAAAATTACTTTTTATGCTTGTTTATTGCATTAGTGTCAGAATAACATTGAAAAAGAAGAACAAAGTGTTCTTTTCATTCTTAAAGTAAAGAGAACAAAAAACCACAAGGTTAGGTAGTGAAGTTGTCTTTTTCATCTTCCCTAGCAACATACCTCTCACATGTCCTTAAGAATCAGTTTTAGAAGGTGAAAAGACACAACACTGGGGTACATTCAGTTCTTGATTATGGAGAGTTTGCATTAGTACAGATTAATATTCAATACTCTTTCCTAGGAGCTATTTGTTTAAAAATGCCACTAAACACAATCTGCTTTCACAAAGTTATCAGAGTTCTTTTCATTTATTGAAGTCTATTTTTTTAGAATTGATGACCAATTGTGAATTAATGTGATTTTTTAAATGGAAAGCCAATAAAAGTATCAATAACTAATTCAATACTATGCTTATTAAAACTGTGCTAAATGTATTGTTAAAATAATTCACTTCTACCAAATGAAGAATATAAGACCATATAAGCATTTTTCATAGAAATAACTTAATTTTTTAATTGGTAACTTCTCATGTAAAGGATTATAGTATTTTACACATATATATATACATACACACACATACAGAGAATTTTATATTACTAGAGCAGTTGAATTAATCTCATTAAATATGTGGACTCGTCTGAATGGTATTTCAAAACACAGGTGCTTCCTTAGGAAAAACTTCTGATTTACCCTCTGTTTCTTATTGATTTTTCTCAACGATTTTCCAGCTGTAAAAATGGAAACCTCTCTTGCTGCCCACTTCCTCCAAAATTGTTTTAATGTTAATCTAGAAACCAGTAGAGCTGAAGGGTGACACATTCATCCCTAATGTCACGTTCAATGTATGCTGTGAAAAATCTCTATTGTAACAATGACCCATTAACTTTAATAGAAGTGATTTGAAACTTGCTATTTATCAAGCAACAACAATGAATCAAAGGGTGAAAAAGAAACTATCACATGTTGACTTCAACGGCTGGGACATCCTTCTTGTAAGCTGGTTTGTGCTCTGTAATGGAGCAGTAATAAGTCATTCTTCTACCAACTATTCCTCTGCAGTGGCCACTGAAATAAAATTTACCAGTATAAGCCCAAATAGAAAGAAAAGGAATGGCTAAACAATGACCTGCAGCACTCAGCGAATCCTGGAGAAGCAAGCTATAGAAGTAATTTAAACAATGTCAGTCATATGAAGCATAAAGTCAACATCATTTAAATATACAGGTTTCAAACCCAGGGAGGGAGAACAGTCCTTCCTTAGAGGCATAAAGTGTATCTCAGGAGCAGCCCAAGAAGAAAAGCACAGCTACATCATTGTTATGCTAACAGTAACTTTAACCTTTGTTTATAGGTTCAAGCTGAGCTGCTGGAAAAGATGCAGTGAGGGTTACTAAATACATAGAAACCATATCCACTCAGGCAGCTCCTGAGCTGAAACTGCTTGTGGTTCAGATTTTATTTAGGGGGGAGTAGCAGTTAAATCTTCCAATTTTGAGCCAATCCCATGAGGTTTTGAAATCTCTTTTGGCATTCATTTCACATCAGGCTATGAGGAAATGCTATATATTTGTGACTGTAGGTTTATGATGTAAGACAAAGACTCTGTTGTTTCATACATACATGAAATGCTGCTCCCAGCCAGCAAGAATACTGCAAGAAATAGTTCTGAGAGGGTCTCAGAGAGATTATATCAATCAGGGATAAATCTGACATTACTGTTTTCAGTGTTTAGTTAAAAGAACACATTAAACTTTTATTGGGACTTGCACGTCAGTGGTGGAGTGCGGCAACTAAACAGAATATGGAAAAGGGGGCAGGATCTTCAGTGTTGTGAAATGTCACTTTAACTCACTAGGAGACAGGTGGCCAAAGCTTTTCCAAAGGATAAAAAGGTGTGTCCCAGTGGCAGGATCTGCTTCTAACAGAAGGACTCGGTTCAGGCCAATGCTGAGAAGTGGGAAAATGCACAGAGGACACTTTTTGCTTTCCAAAGCTGAATGAAGCTTTCAAGGGAATAGATAAAATAGATTTTGTTCCATTAGAGAATACCTGATGAAGACTTTGTAGGTGTCTAGTACTTGGAGTGAAAGTGACTGCAGGATGAATGCAGGACCGCTCTACTCTGTACTGGTGCAGCCTCACCTTGAGTACTGTGTGCAGTTTGGGGCACCACAATATAAAAAAGTCATCAAGGTATTAGAGAGCATCCAAAGGAGGGCCATAAGGATGGTGAAGGGTCTGGAGGGGATGCCTTATGAGGAGCAGCTAAGGTCACTTGCTTTGTTCAGCTTGGAGAAGAGGAGGCTGAGGAGAGACCTCATTGTCGTCTATGGTTTCTTCATGAGGGGAAGAGAAGGGGCAGGTACCGACCTCTTCACTCCTGTGACCAATGACAGAACTCACGGTAACAGCAGGAAGCTGAATCAGGGGAGGTTTAGGTTAAATATCAGGATAAGGTTTTTCACTCAGAGGGTGATTGAGCACTGGAACTCCCCAGGGCAGTGGTCACAGCACCAAGCCTGGCTGAGTTCAAGAAGCATTTGGACAATGCTTTCAGGGATATGGTGTGATCCTTGGGGTGTCCTGCACAGGGACAGGAGTTGGACTCAATGATCCTGATGGGTCCCTTCCAACTCAGCACATTCTGTAATTCTATGAGACTGAAACTCTGCAAAGACAAGCACAACAGCATGAGAGCCAGCAGGCTCAGACAACAGGCAGAGGAAGTCTTTCAGGAAAGTAAACCAAGCAACAAAGAGATGGAAGGGACATGACAGCTATTGAAAGAGACCATACTAAACATCCAAAGTACCTTTAGAGAGAAAGTGTAGTGACCACACTGGCAGTCTCCAATCAACTAAACATGAAAAAGCGATCATGTAAAAAGCACAAATTAATGTGTATGCTACTAAGGATGAGGCTAAGCCTCTCTGCACCACCATCCCTCTGGAGATAAAAGCAGAAAAGTTAAAACAGAACATGAGTTTCAATTAGCAAAGCACATGATAAGTCTTAACAAAAGGTTTCAGTAATGTGTTATAAGGCAAGGCAAGCCAAAAAGAAATCCAAGCAAAAGGCAAACATTATGATATGAGAAAGGGGTTCAAATAACAGTTAGTACAGGTAAGTACAGATGATTATTAAATTCCTTCCTTGTTTGAGTCTCTAGAAGGAGGGAGGCTGTGGTCAGGTAAAGGTCTTTCTGCCTAGAGAATGACACGCCAGCATGAGCTCTCCTTGCTAATGCTTGGAACAGGGTAGGCACAAGCTGCCTCTGAACTGCAAGCCATGACCCTGCCTATGTGGTGCTCAGATGCATTTAATGGGACCCGCTGAGAAGTACAGCTCATCAGCTCAAGCGCTGCAATGTGGCCAGAGCTGGCCTCCAGCCAGCTGGCTCCCACTGTGAACAAAGTTCAAGTCTGCCTGCAATCAGCTCTGCCAACATGGCCAAAATTAATTTTGACATGAAGATAAGACTACAGGGCAAAGTGCAGGAAAAAAAAAGGAAGAAAAATATTTATATGAAGTCAGACAGTTGAGGTTAGAGGCCTGATGCAAGTCAGCACAGAACACTTAAGGAATTATTGTGTTTTCATGTGGGTAAATGGTGTTTATTTATAAAAAACAAGAGTCTCACCCAACTAAAAAAACTGCTCCTGGTTCCTCAGCACTGTGAGTTATATGCATGTGCAAATATTATGATGAAATTTTTGCTCTGATACTTCCTTTTCTCCTCTATCTCTGACTCTATAGTATCTAGCATCTAACTGGTAAGAGTTATCAAAAGTATTGGATTATCTGCATGACATTTAAAGGGGTGCAAGTTACCTGGAGGGCAAGTTATACACAGAAAAACTATTCATTCAGCAACCTTTGAAACACGGACAGTTATTTTTAAAAAAAAATCACATAAGGCAGAGGAGCCTCAGAAGACTACAGCAAAGGGAAGTTCTGCCTTTTTTAGATAAGGGGAAAAGCTGAAATTTTCTGCATTCTAATCTTCTTAGATCTGGTGTCTAGATTGAACAATTGTAATACACTATCCATTTCTGAATCACTAAAAGCTAAAGGTTACCATCATTTGGATTTTTCAAAATATATTAGGTCGCTGACAATTAAAGCCCCTACTAGGTGAGAAAAAAACAGTAGATGCTATGTATTTTTACCAAGGTGAAGTCCTACATTACCTTCTTACCAGCAAGTAAGGAATTATAGTAACATGTGCTCAAAGATGAACAGCTGCTGATAAAGTTGTATTCAAAGAGCAGATAATTATTATTCACTTTTAAAGCAGGAAATGGCATTGGTGGGTGCAGAGACAAGGAAAATTCTCCTAAAACTAGGCACAAAAAATAGGGGCAAGGGACAGGATGAAGACTTAAATAGAAAGTAAGCAAAAAATTCAAGAAAAATATTTTTAAAACCTAGATACTGAAAATGAAACATGATAAAAAAATCAGTTTCTGATTAAAGGATTTTTGCAGTGCTGTGATTGTATGGAAAAAAAATCCATCAACATTAAACTTGTGTGTAGTTAAAATGACTGACATTTTCCCAAAGGTGTATTCTAGATTTTCAGATGATTTCCAGATTTTTTTTAGTATTAATAATCATAAAGTTCTGACCTTCATCTACCTTGCCACGTGTCATGTACCCTGGATACTCCTTGATAAATTGTAAAAGTAAATCTCAAATGATGTCACTCCTGACTGAGAAAAGACCCAGGGAGAAACCTCATCACATGACTCCCATGATAGTACAATTCAGTTATTAGAGTTATACATTAAGCTTTCAAGGAAACCTGTATTCATAGCCTCCTGTTCAGGCTGGCCCTTGAGTGCACCAGACAGCCCCTTGCCTGTCTCTGTTCTTCAGAGGCATGTTTCACAGAATCCCAGAATCCTAGGGGTTGGAAGGGACCTCGAAGGATCATCCAGTCCAACCCCCCTGCCAGAGCAGGGTCACCTAGAGTCCATCACACAGGAACGCATCCAGGCGGGGTTTGAATGTCTCCAGCCAAGGAGACTCCACAGCCTCTCTGGGCAGCCTGTTCCAGTGCTCTGGCACTCGCACTGTGAAAAAGCTGCTCCTGATATTCACATGGAACCTCCTATGCTCCAGTTTGCAACCATTGCCCCTTGTTCTATCATTG
>VZRW01011123.1:0-11969 GCA_013398125.1 Aegotheles bennettii
ATTCTGTGATTCTGTGTAATTGATTTGTTTGCACTGTTCCAAAGCATAATGAGATTTTCTTGAATTCTAATTCTGTTGTCCAGAAGTCTTCCCGACTCTTTCTAACTTGATATGACTGGCAGTTTCTCAGTGTAGTTTTTCACAGTTTAAAATAATAAACATTTTAAATAGAGCTGAGAGTCATATTGACTCCCAGTTTTGCTGTTTGAAACGGTGTCCATAGTGTGATAAGAAATTGTTTTTTAAAATCCCTTCTTGCAGATGGTTTTTCTATCAGTTCCATACTCACTACGGAGCAATTTAATCTCATATTTCGCTAGTTTTCGTATGACAGTGTTCTGTGAACTGCCTCATATTACATGAAATCTATATCATATATGCTGCTTCCTCCTTATTCACTGGTTATCCTGCCATAGAAGAACATTATCTTTCTTTGATATAATTTGTTTTTTACATATCTATGTTGACTCTTTCTTACCACCTTTTTACCACCTGTAACTGATTACATAACCAACATAGTCAAGACATTAATAATTGTACCTGAGTAACTACTTGTTTGTAGCTGTGAGGACTTAGTCTTCCTTCTCTCTTATGGTGGAATTTAATAGAGATTTTTAATACAGATTTGTTAAAGATTCAGATTTTTTCAAATTAGGTGTTTGGGGTTTTTTTCTTAAATATGAAAATCTCAAGAATTTTCTGAATTGACATTTGGGCATCTTGGTATATGTCCCTCAGATTGAAGTATTTTGACAATGCAGCTTTTTCCTCTACCATGTTGTAGTTGATGTAATTGATTATTTTCTTCCTTTCTGTGCTTGTGGTCAGTAGCAAAGTTATTATTTTCAAGAGTATCAGATTTTCATAGTGATACAATTGTCCAATTATTTTTTAGGTGTCACTACTTCAGTCAGGGAAATTATAAAGTAAATTTGCTTGTAAATGAAAGACTTCATCCAAATCTTATTTTTATTTAATTTTACAGATAAGATTTTTGTCTGAGACCTTGGTTTAGAGAAGTTCAATACAGATGTTTGCCTGCTGAACTGGAAAGTAGGAGATTACAATACATATAGGTAGAGAAAAGGATATTATAAAGTTAAGGTAATAATAACAAAAGAACTTATCTCCTACATTGATTTATAAATATGTATTCATATATGTATTCCTGTATCACTTAGGTTCTATGTGTTTAGTATTCTGAGGACAGGTAATATTTTCTGCTCATAACTAACTTTTCCATGAAAAGAATTCTGAAGATGAGACAGGTATCTATCATCTCAAATGGAATTATTATTATTAAGAGAACTGATACCTTAATTTTGTATAAGAACTAGAGGTTCTTTAAAAGCATGCGACAGAACTACTGATTGCTACTGATTGGTTTGTGAACCAAGGAAGACTCTGCTGGGATTGTATTGTTGTGTTTGAGGCCTGTAAGAAAAAACTGCTACTGCAAGATGATTATCTAGTTTGTGTAAATGGAAGTACAGGATTTCAGTTCAGATAGACGTGCCTCCTTTCTGATAAGACACAATGTTTAAAGAAGAAAAAGTGTTACTGAAGGATGCTTCCTGTAAGTAATCGCATCCATTAAGAACCTGATCCCTCAAGTACCTATGTATCAGAATAATGATGCGTTCACAGTGCATGTATTTTTTTGCAGTACTATTGCACTTTAAAAAATTAGTTTGTTCTTGAAGCTGAGTTGGAAGCTTAAAGGAGTACAAAAATAAAAAAAAAGAAGAAAATGTGTAATCATTTGCTTGTTACATGGAAAAGAATGTTTTTGTGCTACTCATCTTTAAGAATCAAGAGTCGTATTCTGAGGCATAGATTGAAAAAATCATGCTGAGGTGGAAGAGCATAGGATCTAGTCTCCAGAAGTGAAAAGTGGATCAGGAGGAAATTGAAGCACCAGGGGAACGTGAGTGAACAAGAATTCATGGAAAAAATATTTTGGTGTTGAAAGGATGGAATAAGAGTTTGAGAAATTCCATTAATAACACTAAAGTTATTAGAAAACTAGTTGACACATATTTTGGAACAGCAGATGAGCATCAAAATAAATTTCCTAAAATGTCTTTTCAGTTATACCAAAATAAAATGTTAGATGTTCTCTGGCATTACGCTTCCATTGTGCTCTAATTTTGAGCAAAATCTATTTTACATGACACCTGTACATTAATCTACATGGACATTTTTACATAACATATCTCTCTCTCTCTCCATTCATCCACCTATCCATTCATTCATTGTTGTTTCAATTCTGGTCAAGTATTTCACTGGAATAACATTTTGTACCTTAATTTTCTAATTCAACTGAAATTCTATGTTCAATGCAACAATTAATTTAGTGCACACTAACTTTAGGAGCCTCTCTTTCTATTTTTATGTCATTCAGTTACACCCATTACATTTTTGTGAATGTCGAAAGAAATAATATCACTATTATAAATCATTACCCTCTGTAACTATATAGGCATGCTTCAGAATATTTATAGATATTTGTATTATTTATTTATTTATTTATTTATTTTATTTATTTATTTTAAATTTAGGATTCCCTTAAAGTGCAGAAATATTATTAAAAGAATATGGAGATGAAAAAAAATAATCTGGGGTTAAACTGTACAAAATACGTGTAACAATCTTACCCTTGATGTAGGGTATATTTTGTAATGGATGAAAACCCTTTATTTTTGTTTACGCATGTAAATTTGCACTTCAGTATAATTTGATCCCACAAGCCCTATTTAGATAAATCTCCCATTGAGCCACTGGCACTATAAGAATCACATGCTTAATAAATACACTTGCAAACAATTGTAAGGCATGGGTTGTACCCTTTATTGAAAAATTTTCAAATGAATACTCCAAAACATTTCATAGTGCTAGGAGAATTCTCATGAAGTAGAAAGGTGTTTATCTTGACACAAATCTTAGTTCATTTCTGTAATATAACTTTCCCTAAAGCACTAAATGCAGTATTGTATGTGTTATGAACAGATCAAACTAGTATTTTCTGCCTAGGTGCAAAATTAAAGCAGTTCTTCTAACTTATGGCATACAAATTAATTCAGTATTTCTGACAGTTGTAAAGAAAATAAAGGTCAAGTTGTAGCTTGTGATACCTCTATTCATTCAAATTTGACACTTCAAAAATATGTTTAATCAAAGTTTTCAAAGTTATGGTCTTATAAATGGTTATTTATTTCTGACCTTTCATTTATAATTTAGATTACTTTTTTTTTCTCACTTCATCATGTGAGTAATTATATATCCAATATAAAGATTATGAACAGTTTTAAGGAAATTCAGGTCTTGCACCCAGTTGAGCTCTGTAAGGACTTAAATAACACAATGAACTGTCTCAAACACTGTCAGAGAAGGAACCATGTGGGGACCATAAGATAAACCACCAAAACAGAAACTTAAGATAAGCACAGATGACGAACAGGAATAAGCACAGATGATGAACAGGAAGGCTCAATTCCAGACCTAAATGAAGTGAAGGTTTGGAGTTAGCACACTCAACAAAAAATTCTGCTGTGCAGAATGTGGAACTTGTGCAGATGGCAACAAAAGAAAGCCAGATCTGGTAAAGCAGATCTGGGTAACCTATCCAGACAAAATTCCCACCTGGCAAACTGTGAGAAAGAAGCACACATGACAGCCCAAGTTGTGGGAATGGCAGCTACTCCCAGTGGATATCAGGGACTTGGACTGTACAAAAGTGGTACCTCCAAAAGAATACTTTGGGGACCCCACCACCGGACAGACCAGGGTGAAGAAGGACTGGCAGGACACTGCAGAGACCCATGTGATGGTGATATCTTTTGCTTAATATCTCTCTCAGTCTTTCTCTTTCCCTGTTTTCATATGTCTTTCTTTCTCACACACATTTAAAAATAAATAAAATCTGTACTATTGACTTTGGTTTACGGTCTCTTTCGTACCTTAATTCAGGCAGAGACATCTCTTAATAAACAGATCCTGATAAGTTTTTGCTGTTTTTTCTTCTATACTGTTTCCAATACTTGAGTAAACGCTCAAAGTTTATTGTCACTTCTTGAAATACTTCCTGGAAAACTACTTACTGTGCAACAAACACATGCACAGACCTCTATATTGTCTGCTGATCTGAAAGTGTTCAACTATCTGAGGAAAAGATGCATGGGTAGTGAATTTAGCGTTGACCTTTGAACAGTGAACCCACTTTTAAGTTGAGATTTTATCTGCTAATTATAGCTGATACACCTCAGTACAAAACAGATGGTAGACAGAGAAACATAGCAACCTACAGAAGCAAAGATAATTTACCTTGAAATGTAATGAATGTTAAGAACAGTTAATGAGGTTTGTTGTTCATGAACCCAATTACAGTACAGAATGCTACCTAGGGAAAAAAAAAAAAGGAATGAAAAGAATGTAGGAAATACAAGTTAAGTGTTAAATAAACCATCATAACCACTTGTTCTTATCTTAAAGTTAAACAATCAAACACTTCCAGGAATAATTTAGAAGGTTGTAAAGTTTGATAAAATATAATAAAAACAAATCAAACTTTTAAAAAAAGTATTATAGTAAAAGATATTATCAAGTTGGGATTTTTCTTTGTTTTTCTTTCAGAAAAAAGGTACACTTTGGATGGGGGAAACAATGGGTAAATCAAATAGGATAAACGAGTTGTAGAAATGTTGGAAATGTAAAACTATAAATGTTTAGCTCTTCTCCATGGTTAAAAAAAATAAATAGCCCCCTTGCAGAATATACTCTGTGAACATATCTCTTTATTCATACCATTATGTTGGGGATGCTTCTATCTTGTCTGTGATGTATCCAAACTATGCTTTATGTAACTATATCTTTTTCTGGAATGTTCTTATAATGTTCTCTCTTATGCTTTTTAGGGATCTTTTTAAGCTTTACATGGTGTCAAGGCAATAATCCTGAGATAGGTTCTCTGGATCTAAGGAACAAGATATTGAGTGCCCCAATAACTGCACCAAAACTTCTGCCTCCAAAGCTGCAGAGTTGGAACCTCTATGTGGAAGAGAACTAGGATGTAGCTTTGGACCAGCATTTGTTGAGATATTAACCTTGTAGTATGTGTGAGTAAGTGAAATCAACACGTATAGCCATGGGTGAGCAACTATTCAAGTCCTACTGGTAAAGTTTGACATTTCTGAATCTGCTAGGGTCTTAGAAGGCCACCACTTTTGACTGCAGGTCATCAGCAAGGAGATAGGATGTCAGTTCCAGCAGCATGAACAAGCAGTGCTGCGTCAAGCCTGTACTGATAGTATTCAATTTGACAAAAAGTTTTGAGGAGAGAACGCCACCCTAACAGTATAACACGACTACAGAAAGTCATTGGACAGTTACTCAGACCAGTGTGAAATGAACCTCAACCTTGTTCACACTGCCTGGACAGCTATGCTTGGTGTCCAGACCCTGAGAGCATACCCCATGCTGGCAATCTGGCTGCTGGGGCTGAGGCCATGTTAAACATAGTGCAGCTGAGGGTCGACCTCGTCCTTTCTTACCTAGGATAGTCTCACAGACAGCACTGCAGGACTGTGGCCTGCAGCCAGGACCAAAACCTTCTTGTCAGAGTTGATTGAGGCTGAGCCTCTACTGTTCAGTTCCTGGGCCATACATCCACCTGGCCATGGACTCCTCTCATACAGACCCAGACCCTGGATACCCTCATGGGGCCTCATCCTGATCCTATCTGTGGACATATCCCCCAGCCAGGTCTCAACCCGTGCCCATTCCCAGGTAGCTGCCTGATGCCCAGGGTGGGACTGCCCCTGGTGTCTCCTGGCTGCACTGCTCCTGTCTGATGGACCCTGGGTGCCAGACCGTGTCCTGATGTCCCAGAGAGCCATCCGACCCATGCACCCTGGCACATTCAGTCCCACTATTTAAGACCTATATGAAATCTTGAATCACCATGGAAACATACTTGTTTTATGAGAATCACAATTTTTAGAAAAATAATATTTTCTCATATGAAATGGAATTTTGGCTATAACACTTTTAAAAATCACAACTTTACAGTTATATGTAACTCAGTAAAAGGAGGGAGCACTTATGGATTAACTAGCATAGTTTATGTATCCACTTGCCCATGTTATTCATAGATATTTAAGGATCAGGTTATAACATACAGCAAATTTATATTTTTTTAGAGATACTGTAATTCTGTTTACAGAGAACTAGGTAGTTCTTAGGTCTGTAAGTATGGGAAAAATAAAAAAATATGTTAAAAGACATTTAGAGATAGTTAAACTATTCTGAAGGTCTAGATTTCATATATTTCATAGATTTCATAGATTTCATTTAATTCATATAGCTTAAGCAATGATCCAGATTTGACTCTATAATGGAGTGAAAGGTGGATCTGTAAATTAATAGTTTGTTCTGGAAGTCAGGAACTGGAGCTCTGTCTTAACTCCATAGTTTTTTTTTTCATAACAGTTTTTAAGCCAAATTCTTCTGTGTTCTGCTTATGTTGATGCTGGTTAGCAACATATAGTTCTTATCACACTGCAATCATACTGATTTTGTCAAAACTATAGCTTTACACTTCAAACTGTAATGCTTCTGGACATCAAAACAAATATGTTATTTTTTAAAAAACAGAAATCTGAACTGCTTCTATGCTATCAAATATTTCAACAGTTACTGCCTTTGTCAGGAAAAAGTCAAGTTAACTGGTTGGAATAGACAGAAATTACAAATGTACAAAGCAATTTAAATGTTACAACCATAAAAAAAAAGTATAACAAAATGTAATGTTTGGATCCAGGTAAATTTGACAATATATATTTAAAAAAAATAATATTTTAACCAGTTTAAATTATATCCAATAAAACAGTTTATTGACTATCAGTGGAGATCTCTCCTATGTTAGGGAGAATTTTTTAAGCATCTTTTGATTCAGAATTTTTCAATATTACTTTGAGGTTCAAAGATATTTGTTGTTTCCCTTGAATTTAACAGTATCTGAGTACCTCCTTTTTCTCTAAATTTGATTGTTCATTAGATAACAATTTCGGAGTAGTTTTCAATTCAGATCCCATTTGATTACCTGAATTTTATTTCAATGTCTCAGTTGTAGCTGATTTTGAAATTTCAAGTACATCTACTGATTCTTACCTAAGTGGAATTCTTTGGCTAAAGGTTTCTAAAGTTCCTTTTGGTGCGAACCTGAATCAATAATAATAACATGAGAGAAATAGCTAAGTGCTTTTCACACTCAGTATCTCACGTCTTCTAGAGATGTTCCCACTGCAGCACTACTAAAATTGTATTGCCCCACTGAGAAGCATCCAAACATCACTACTGCTCCAGTGACCTCTTTGTATCCACTTTAGATCCATCTGAACAGTAAGATGAGTGAAAGGGGTCCTCAGTGTCCTACCTATGAACCTTTGCTTATTCTGAACTCATTTTTTATTTGAATGCGTTTCAAAAGCAGAGAACATGTAATTATACTTTTATACATCAAGAAATCAAAACACTGCCATCTTTTGCACTGTTGTTTGTTTCTTTCTTCTTATCTAGTCTCTGATTTTTTTCTGAACTGACCTCATCAAAATTTACTCTTGACTGGGCTGACTTTCTGAATTATTTTGTTTCTGTATTTGACTTACTCTGGAAAAAAATCTGATAGCTGAAACACAAACGGTGAACAAAACACAAACAACAAATTTGATTTCTAAAAGTCTTGATAGACTTTCTACTTTACCAGATTTTGATAGATCTCTGATAACTTTTTTATTGTTTTTTGTTTGTTTGTTTGTTTGTTTTGTTTGTTTTGATTATTGACTTTTATTTCACAAAATACTCTTAAAAAACAAAGTTATTTACACCAGCAAAAAAGCTGCAATGAAGCAATCCTGTCATCCCCCAAAAGCAAGAATAGAAACAGTAAATACAAGGCTCTTTGGAAAACTAGGCAGTGATTCAATGAGTAGAATGGCATCACTGAAGTCAGTGGTATTCCTATGGTTAGAAATGATAGAGCATTCGGATTGTATTTTGAAACTCTCGTTAAAAGCAAAGAGTGAAGGAATATTATCAAGGGAGATTGCAACTACTGCTATCATTTTTTTATATTGCCAGGATGAAAAAAAAGAAATAAAGATGAGAAAATGGTCCTGATCTACTGAGTATATGGCTGCAAGGAACATAAGTTGTTCTTTATTGTTTAACTTTAGTACGTATTCAAGGTTGTATACATCATTGATAACATCTTAAAAACAATACTTGCAATTGGGAGAATTTGGTTCAGCCACATTTTTCTAGGCGGTCCTCTGAAGGACTGTACAGAGTTAAGTACTTACTGTTTAGAAAGTGGCCATGCTAATAAAAAAAAACACCTTGTTTTATAATAACTCTGAAAGCTTCAAACCTTGTTATGAATATTATGACTGCTTTCTACATATACCTATGTCTATATCTGTGGTGATGCATCTCCAGTACATAACTTTAAGCTGTGAAATTTAGGCTTATACTCTGTTCAGATGAGACCATGGTAAAGCAAATAGATTTTTTCTTCTGTCTCCAAAAAATTGTTCTATTTGTGTCTTTTTTTTAAGCATGAGGAAAAACCTGATAAGGAAATGAATGTTCTAATTTTGTTATGAATAATTTTATTAATGAATCTTCTAATGTTATTATTTATGTTTATTTGTTTACCAAACTCAAGTACTGGTGAGCACTCAAAGAATACACTACCTTTAATTGCTTGACATAAACATTTGAAGACATGTTTATACAAAAAAATACTGCTTACATAATTCTTTTAGAGGTATAATTAGACTCATAGTAAAAAAAAAATACTCAGCATTGTTTATCAATGAATGGATAAAAAGATTATATAAATTTTACCTAGAATATGACTGTATTCAATATGCAATGCCAAATGCATGTGTGATTTGCGTTGCTCAGAAAGTGAACATCTTCATTTCTCGGTTGCTAGAATTTATGAATGACCTTCAGGATTGGTTCAGGTTAAACTGTGTTAAAATAGCCTAGCCTAGATGTATATAACTGTCTAAAAACTTTACTAATGTACATCAGTCATTTTGTGAGGAAAATTAAAATGCACACAGTACAATTGTAATGGATCTCAAGGCCTTCATTAGTGAAGAAATTTTTTAGGGCAGTTGGAACAGATCACATGCAGCAGTGACACACGCATGTGAGGAAAAGCCAGTTGGATGATTGCAATCACTTATAAAAACTCTGGCTAATAGAGAAGGTAGCTAAATATTAGGGAGCATTCTTTTAGCTGTCCTACAGTCTTTTGGCTTTGGGACCTCAATGACCATACCTTCTGCCCTACAATGGCAGCCTCAATAACGGAGATAAGAAAGTATATGTAGGTACATCTACTAAACAGCTGCTCTTGTGCAAGCTTACAAAAACTCTCTTTCCAGTTAATCAGAACACCTGAGCCATCCATGCGAAATGAAATTATTTACTTATACTTTCTGCATGACACCATCATGGATCAATGGCCAGAACCTGTTGAATGTGTCTTTCTTTCATACGTCTTTTGTGGTGGACTGGAGAGCAGAGGACATATCTTGACCTGATTGTAAAAGTCTTTTTTGTTGCTGATAAATACACGTATAGTAGTGTCCAGCCAGATCATACCACATCTCCTCTGCTATCAGCAAAAAACCTCCTGGACAAGGGTGCTTTCAATTACCTAAACTTCCCTCAGCCACTCAGACTAAAGTACTTCCACCTTGTCTTCATGCAGAATATGAAATAAAATCAGATTACAGCTAATTTAGCATGTTCCCCATACTAACATCAGGTTGCCAGAGAAATAGCAAGTGTCAGTACTAACCTAATCCTGAATCAGGACTTTGAAGGTGTTTGTACTGTGTTTTACAACTAGTATCATTGACTGGCATAAGGTCCATGGATGTCATTTTTCATGTTTTGAAATGGGGACAATCCTGCAACTCAGTAGTCTATTGTAAGGTATGTTATGAAGTAGGCACACAGAACAAGGATAGGTTTATAGAATAATTCAGGTTAGAAGGGTTCTCAGGGGGTCTCTAGTCTACTTTTCTGCTCGAAACAGGATCAGCTAAAAGGTCAAACAAGGTCGTTCAGGGCTTTATCCAGTTGGGTGTTAAAAACCTTCAAGGGTAGAGACTGTACAACTTATATGGACAACCCATTTCACTTCTCATCTGTCCTTATGGGAAAAAGATTCTTCCTTATATCCACTTTTAACCTCTCTTGTTTCAGTTTATACCCTTTGTTTCTCATCCTCTCACCATATACTGTTGTGAAGAACCAGACATCATCTTCTTAGGGGTCCAAGTTTCAGACTGTAGAGACTACCTGAACCTAGCACTGGCAGCAGCAGGAAGAGAGAACATTTGCATTAGGTGCAAGCAGGTTGATGACCTGCTCAGTCTGATACTAGGGCTGAAAGAGGAGGTGGAAGGTGGAAAGGCTAAGAAGCATTAGGGATTCTGAGGATGAAATTGACTGGGGGAGCTGCTCCCTATCAGCCCTGAAGCAGACAGACCAGCAGCTGCACCTCAGGCAGCCAAGGGTCCCCTGCCCTCTCCCCAACAGGCAGGAAGGGATCTCAGACTTGAGGGGAATGGAGGAAGGTCCCTGCTCAGGCTTGTGGGCGAGTTCCTTCCTGATCTCACTCCTCTTCCTGTGTCCCTCTAAGGAATAGGTATGCAGCTCTGGAAACTTAGGGTCACTGAAATTATAATGGTGGTGAAGGAGCATTCAGGAGAGTGCCTACAGGGGGTCTACCAGGTAGACATAATACCAAATGCATCATCACAATCACAGGAACCACAAGCACAGGGACATCATCACAGGGAAGTCTGCTGCCTCCCTGGGGCCTGGGTAAGGGATGTAGCCAAGAGGCTCCCAGATCTGGTATGGCAGTCCGACTATTACCCTTTGTTCATAATACAAGCTGGTGGAGATGAGATAAAAGGAAGAAGGCCTAGGACAATTAAAAGGGACTTCAGGGCACTGGGGCTGTTGGTTAAAGGTGTAGGTGCACAAGTTGTGTTCTCCTTTATTCCTTCAATATTAGGGGAAAAGACTGAAAGGAGTATGAGAACTCAGGTGATGAATGCATGGCTCGGGGGCTGGTGCCACAGATGGAAATTTGGGGTTTTTGATCATGGTGTGGCTTACACAACACCAGGAAATGGACCTGACAACGCTGGATCCTGGGGCAATGATTCAACTTCTCTTACTACCTCTATTACTATCTCTGTTACTATCTCTCCTACTTTCTCTTTCTCTCTCTCTCTCTCTTTTTCATTTACTGTAAAAATAAAAGCCAAACTATTGTGTTTGGCATGTGGTCTTGTTTGTACCTTAATTCAGGTGGAAACTTCTCTTAGTAAGCAGATCCTAACAAGCACCAGGCCTGCGAATGTCAGATGGGATTCACCTGACTCAGAGGGGGAAAGGGATTATGGACCAGGAGATGGCAGGGCTTATTGATAGGTCTTTAGGTTAGGTTTGAAGGGGGAGGGGATAAAGTTAGACCAGCCGGAGTTGAGCCTAGGGGTACCTAGTTGGAGGTAAAATCGTTAACCCCGCTGAAGTGCATGTACATCAATGCACGCAGCATGGGTAATAAACAGGCAGAGCCGGAAGCCATTGTGCAACAGGAAAGTTATAATGTAGTCGCCATCACAGAAACGTGATGGGATGATACTCATGAATGGAGTGCTGCAGTGGATGTCTACAAGCTCTTTAGGAGAGATAGGCAAAACAGGAGAAGTGATGGGCTAGCCGTGTATGTTAAGGAGAATTCTGATTTTACTGAGATGGGATATGATGATAACAATAAGGCTGAATGCCTGTGGGTAAAGATCAGGGAACAGATCAGCAGAATGGACGTAGTGGTGGGAGTCTGTTAGAGACCACCCAACCAGGATGAGCAG